>JAPYZI010003735.1:0-16502 GCA_030523105.1 Ophioninae sp. A BG-2022a | reverse complement strand
TATATATATATATATATATACGTTGCATGCTGCACATGCGCACATGCGCAGCATGCAACGTTCTCACAGTATAACTAGCGCCGCGAGTGGCACACTAAAACATTATAAACATCGGATAATTCGCGTATCCAAAATATCGAGTTGCCCAGTTTTGCAACGGTACTAAAGCCCGTGGAACGCATGCATCGTTATACAGATTTTAAAAGCACGCTAATAATAGTGATATGAACTGTATGTGGATGGGCCAGATGGGTTGGAGGCATTGGTGGAATTAATTTTTGACGTCACTCTCGATGTTGTTTTTAATGAATATTTATTTTAATTAACAGCGATTCTGATGAACATTAATATATGAAAACACGAGTCATAAAATCTGCAATTGATAGTCCAATCCGCTCGATCGAAGCGTCTTTCCGTACAATTGATTTTTTTATTTTTTATTATGCATTAGGAACTTGGTAACGATGTAAAAATTTGTACAATTGAAAATCAACAATTACCCTCCGCCTCATTTACAAATTCATTTTTTTTCTCGATGTGAATCCCTGTTAATAGAAACCTTGGAAATGGACTTGTGGAAACGATGCAAAAAATCGCTAATTTTGAGTTTATGTACGAAAAACATATATATATGTATACGTGTATATATAAATATATAAATACATTCACAAAAATATTCTCTTCGATCTTTTTCACAGATGAAAGAGCGGCAGCGAATCGAATTTTCCAGTTTTGTAGTTTTTTTTCACTGCATATCCGAGTAACAGGCCCATCCCTACGTATCCTGAATGTTTTTTTTGCGATTTCACGATTTGGCCGATTCGATCCTCTCATCAACCAGCACTTGTTGAGACACTTCCTGAAACTTCGCGTTCATCGTTGCCCAAGTTTTCTCCATCAGGGGACCGATGTCCTCCGCTGTTAAGCCTTTCGTTGGAATTTGAGGCAGAATGGTTATGTAACTCTTGCCTGTAAGACAAACGAATCGTTATGCGATCAGACCCGAAAGATCTTGGATGACTTCAAGCAAGGATTCAAGCAATCTTCAAGCAATCTTCAAGCAAGGATTTTTAATCATCCCAAAATGGAATTTTGAGGATTCGCAATAACCCCAAAATGGAATTTTAGTGATTTTTATTAACCTCAAAATGCAACACTGGAAATTTCTAATAATCCTAAAATCAAATTTTTGAGAATTGTCAATAATCTCAATATGGATTTTTGGAAATTTTCGATAATTCGGATGGTTGAAACCCACCACTCTCGAACGTCTTTTTCTTGTCATTGAGGAAGTAATATTTCGAAACGACGACCGGTTGTATCGGCGTTTGTGACCTGATCGCGACGTGAAAAGCTCCTTTCTTGAAAGGCATCAATTCCGTGCCGGAAAACCGTTTCCCTTCCGGAAACAACAGCAATTTCGCCTGCATAAAAATATTGAACGAAATGAGTCGAACGAAAAAAAGAAGAAACAAATAAATTATCAACGCATTGATAATTTTATAATTTTACGAAAAATCTTATGAAAATATAAATGTCGAGAAATTAGTCGACACGTGTTAATTACAATGAAAGTAAAAAATCAGTCAAACAATGATATTGAAAAGAGAAAGTTGTAATTTGAACCTTTCTTCGATTAATCGTTTCAGCTGTTGAATTTATCGTATTCTGAGCTTCCGTGACGTTGCTTCGATCGATGAATATCGTTCCCCAAAGCCAGGAGGCCAAACCGAACGTCCCGAAGAAGAGGATTACCCTCTTGGCAACGACCGTGCAATTCTCCAGTACAGGCCAAAGCTCCGCTAAAACTGAAAACACATTTACGTTTTTTATTTTTTTTTTATTTTCAATTCCGAGTCGATTTGGAACATGCACATTTTTTTCGTAGTGAATTTTTGCAACGTATTTTCGAGTGCATTTTTTTGACATCTCATTAATTATAAATTTTCGAGTAAAAAAGTGAATCTCCGAACGTGTAATTTATGTAAATCCTCCGTACTATTTTTTAAACAGTTTTGTTTGTGACAAAAAGAATTTTCTTTTTCGTTTTACGTACCAAAATTTGAGATATCATTTTTATTAATTTAATATTATTATTATTATTATTATTTTTCTGTTTTAAATAATAATAATTATTATTATTTAATAAAAATTATATTTGAGATTTTTACCGGTGAAATTGAATTATTATTATTATTATTATTATTATTATTATTATTTATTTATTTTGCGCCTGTCGATTGGCAGGATTCAAGAATATGTAATTCAATGGCTTTTTTTATATTCGAAATCTCATTAATAATAAAATGTTGGGTCCAGGAAATGAACCGTCTCAACGTGTCTAGCTGATGCAAATGTTCGATACTTTTTGCGCATGCGGATTTAGTAACGGTTTTTCAGATTCATAGCTGCTTTTTAAAATACGTGCTCGTTTTTTTTTTTTTTTTCGATTTGCTGTTTCGTCCAATATTGATCAGAATTTATAAATAGACAGTGGTTCAAATAAATAATTTCGAACAATTGTCGAATTACATCATAATAAATATTTGTTTAAACAAATAATAGTAAATACTTTTTATATAAAAAATAGTAAATAATCGTGAATGTAAATAATTGAAAATGTTTGTTAAATAAAATAATAAAAAATTTTTTTTAACAAACAAAACAATATTTTTTAAATTAATTTATTGTAATTAAACCGCGATTTATATAATTGTGTGTGTTTTTTTAAATTGTATCATATAATTTTTTTTAGTCACTGTTTTATTGCAAACAAATTATTAAGAAATTATTGTTTTGTTTATTAAAAAAAAAGCACAAACCCAAACAAACCCAAACATTTTTTATCGTTTTCTCATTCGTGAAATTGTTATTTCAAATTTTCCATTAAAAAAAAATCATTTTTTGAACTCACCGCACAAATCGATAGCGCTCTGATGGTTAATCAAAACAACGCATCCTGTGTCCTTGACGATGTTTTCTTTGCCTCGAACTTCGAAACGCACACCGAGGATCTTTGCGATTTGTCTCCCGCCCCACGCTGGAATTCTAAACGATAATTTCGTAAGCAATCGTTTGAAAAAATTCCGACTTTAGACTTTAGATTTTGTTCCGAAACCTCATTACACAATGCATTAATTATGGAATCGGTTTATCAAAAAGAATATTCATGTCGACACGATTGCAGGAGTAGTATTATGGCCGATGCCGACCGAAAACAGATTTCCATAACCTCGAAAACAGAACCAACTTTAACCGCGAAGCGGATCAAAAATTGTTCTATTCAGAGACCATTCAAAGGCATTAAAGCACTCTTAATCCTATCCACAGTCTTTTTAAAGTTATGTTCCGAAAAAAACATGAACTTTTTCAAAAAAGATCGACGACGATGCAAAAGTGACCGAGAACGAAAGATTTGTATGGAACTAGTACAGCTGTCGATAATTTGAAACGAAAACAAGCGTGCAAATATAAAACATCACAAAAACACTCGAAATCTCAAAATTATTTGGACATTTTTTGATTATTCGACGTTTCTTATCATTTATAACAATTAGGAGTAATGAATAAGTATACAACTTGAATTTGTTGATAGAATACGGTTCAATACGTCATTTTACGTATCCATATATAGTGGCCAATGTTTCTCATATTTTTTTTCTTTTTGTTGTTGTTTTTGCACTTTCACAAATGTGTTTACGATAAATTATTATACTATCCATGAAAGTTACAAATTTTCAGGAAAACTCAATGTTCACTTTTTTGGTTTGATTAATTACTATTTTTTAGAACGTGAACGAAATTAAGATGGCTTTTTTTTCTGACCGTTACAGACCAACCCTTGACCAAACTAGTATACTTCAGTCTGCGCATGCGCCCACCCCTCCCACCATTAGGCGGCTCTCCGCAATGCTCGAGGCCTGCCGGTGCTTCCTCCTAGCGGTAGACAATCGAAGTTAGCGGTAGGAATCACCACTGACGCGAGTAGCTTCGATTACAAGCGTAAAAAAATAAATTGTTCGAAAGATTCGTAATAACGAATCGAACCAGTACTTACAGTGCGTTTCTCCAGTCTCTCGGTTTGAGGAACATCAAGGGTATGCTCCATGTCGCCGCTATAGCAGCGAGAATAATAAATATGACAAACTTCGCCCGATATTTCGCGCCATCGCACACGGTGCAAATCGCCACTAATAGGATTAGGAGAGCGACACCGATGCTGCTACAAGACACCCCGAGCATCCTGAAAATAATCGTTCCGATCGTTTCATCATTTCACGTCGTATAACCTCATTCCAATTTTCATTTTTGTTCGGAAAAGATACTTTTCTCCGTAACTACAGTTTCATAATTTTTTCCGATTTTTCGTAAAGTTTTTGCCCGCGTGAATAAAAACATGGTTATATCGAAGTATTTTTATTACCGAAACTGAATACTTTATTATTAGCTGATTTTTACCAATAATGACGTAATCATACATTCAATTATAGTCGACTTAGTTTTATATATTTTTGGGTAGCTGAAACCGAATTATAAGTGCGTTTAATCACATCGCGTCAAGTTTTCGTTATAACCTCAAATTAACCATGCTTATAGGGTTACTGAGAACATACACCAAGAAATATCTTTGTTATTCAGTGCGACAAGAAATTCCTCCGTTATCACCGGAATATCCATAGGGAACAGTGTGAGAAGCGGATATTCATTGAATGGCACATTGATAATGCCATTAATTTAAAATCAGTTCTAGAATGTATGTAGCTCGATAAAAACGGATCGGACGTTGTCTGCACGACGAAAATTGCATAATTGTTGCCCCTTGAGACCGGCGTGATCCTACACAATAAAAATGAAGACACTTGATAGGAGATCGTTTAATTTGTTTCCGAGTGTATTTAATTAGATATGGGATAGTTGTAGCGAGTCGAAATAATCTTTGGCTGGACATCGACCTTCTTTGACGCCTACTATCCTAATTCCATTTCCTATTTTTAATAATCTGTCAAAAAGTTAGGTTAAGCCCGCGAATTAACGTGACTTTCCGAGCTTAACCTAACTTTTACTTTTCGAAATTTAAGGATACATATGAATAATGAAAAATCGAATTTTGCAAAAAAGAATATTCATTCTCGTGGGAAAAAGTCGTTTTGGCTGAATAAAGAATACATTCGCGGTGAACTTCGCTCATACGCGAACATTACGCGTCCATCCAAGTGTCATATATCCAGAGGGAGACTCAAGAAGTCACTCGAGCGTCAGTTGTGACCAGAACGAATCAACGTGTAATCCAATGATAACGAGCTGAACCGAGCATATGAAAGGTGCCCGCGAACCAGACAATTCAACGGATAAAGTGTAAAGTCTCGTGCACATCTACGATCGTGGTCAGCCGTGAAAAAAGTGACCTTCCCAACGCGTCGCTTATCCGTCGCTTATCCGATTTTCGAGAGCGCCAATTAAATGAAAAATTATGGATTGCAGGTGTTAAGACCATTTCTGTTATCAATAAATAACAGCTCATAAGAGCCGAGCGTTATTGCACCGAGGATGAACGTAATTTTCAAAATGAAAATTTTGATAGTCTTAGTAAAATTTTTATCTTATATTAACGAAATTTCGAAAATGAAAATTTTGAAAATGTAAATTCCGAAAATTAAAATTTTGAAAATTTTAGCAATCAAGGAAAAACGTTCTCTGATTCTGAATTTTTTCAAGTAGGAAAAAAATTCATTTAATGAAACTTTTAAGTAGCAAAAAAATTTATTTGATTTCTAAAATTACTTTTCTTCAAGAAATATAAAAAAATTGTCCTTCAAAAAATTCGACAAATTTTGAAGGAATCTTTGTCGAATTTCGAAAAATTCACCTCTTTCGGAATTAGAAAACAGATTCCCCGGATTTCGGAAATTTCTTCTTTGTTAAGAAACGCAAGAAAAATGTTCTCTAATTAAAAAGATTTCTCTTTAGGAGATCGAAAAAAAAAAATCGTATTATAGAATCAAATTTTCTTTCATTCGGTTGGAATTGAAATTCAGCTCTCGGCTATAAATTAAGGATAAAGTATAACAGCGTGAAAAAAAAATCATCCCTTAAGGGGATAGGAAATTTTGCAATTAGTATTCGAAGTATTACTAGTTACTAGTTTTATAAGTTTTACTAGTTATTAGTTTTAAATATTACTAACTACTACTATATTACTAGAAAAATATAGTAATAGCTAGTAATATTTAAATATTACGAAAAAATATTCCTAATTTCAAATATTACTAGATACTAGTTTTAGGTATCAATAGTTACTATTTTTAAGTATTACCATTTTTTTCACAAAATTGTATTTCCAAGGCTCGTATGTCGTTATTGTAAATATGACAAATCACGAACATTCATTACCCTTGATAGTCGAAAAACACCAGTCACCCGATAATACGTTCCCACGCGTTTGCCGCGTGGCATATTCGATAAGAATCGAATATTTGATAAGTCATTTTAATTTTTGGATTAACATTTTGTCCAGGTGCGAAAAAAGAGTGAAACGTTTGATAAACCGGTTGTAAGCATAATTCGACAATGAATTATTGAATAATCGTTCGGCTTATCAAATTGTGTCATCAAACGATTCGTATTGTATGTAAAAGCTCGTCGTATATCTCTTTACACAATGCAGAACATAGACTTTATCGGAGCTTCTTTTTATCTTCGTTGAACTTTGTTCCCTTCGTGTTTAGCAAGGCATGTATGTTGTTGTTCCTTCGATTCATCGATTCGTCGACCTCCTCTTTCGAGAATCTTCCCACGGAGAGCTTGGAAGATTCTGCGGACGATATATCTTCTTTCAATTTATTTTTTAACTCATTGGAAAATATTTTCGATTTCGCAATTTGGACGTTGGCTAGTACGCGCTATTGCAACTGGGATACAGCCTTGCTTGAAATTACGATTTCATCGTTTCACTCGGATTTTCGCTAAGAAATTTTAACTTGTAGGAATATTATTTTTTTTTTTTTATTTCGATATTCCGAAATTTCGGCACAGTCCGTTTTTTTTTAAATCTTGAATGTGCAGAAATTTCCACTTTTCGAAAAATGTGCCACTTCTGAAAAAAAGTCGACTTCCATTTTCGATAAATTTAACATGTTTTTTAACTCATTCATTTTCGAAGAAATCTATCATTTTTTTAATTATTTCATTTTCGAAATATTCTAGATCTGGTAACGCTTGAACCGGAATTTTAGAATGTTAGAATTCTTCGAAACTTTCAACGATCAAAAAATCTAGACATTCTCGATATTTGTCACTTTTGAAAAGTCTACGATTTTAATAAATTATTCCACTTTAAAAAAAAAAACACGCACACAAAAATTTCTCGTAATTCTCAGTTTTTGTTAATCCGAGAATTTCCGGAATCGTTTCCGAAAAACGTAGAATATCGTGAATTTTTTCGTTTTTTTCATTTACAATTCTTCGAGTTCATAACTTTAATAAAAATTGCAAATATTCGAAAATAGTCTTTCTCAAGAAATCAGTATCCAAAAAAAAAGGTGTATTTTCGAAAATCGGGAATGACAATTGTAGAATATTGAAGAAAAAAACATCGGCGCTTAGTTTTTCGGACGAAAAAAACCACGCAAACATTTCGTATTCCACGAAAAAGCCGTTGACGCGGACAAACACAATAGCCCGAAAAAACACAGCCGGCGAGTTCGCCGGCTAGGTGGGGGGGGGGGGGGGCGCCACCCGAAGTTTCACCCGAAAGAAGGCTTGCGCGAAGCGCTCACGTATTCGGTTGAAAGTCAGGAGGTACTTTCGTAACACAACGTTATTCGTGCATTCAAAACATCTAACGAGAGGTTTCAATCGCGACGTTGATCGTTTTGAAGACGAGTGACATCACCGAACGTATATTTCACGGCACCCATTGAACTGGACCGGTCACATGTCGCGAACCTGCGCGTTCTTTCCTTCCGTGATCTCTGAACCCGAACAATTTCTATTCATTTATCATTCTTTTTTGGTCCATTAGAAAATGCAAATAAAATGGATAGAAAAATCTTGCATCCGTAAAGGGTCATTAAATTCTTCATTTATCGCGACGTTTTTGCGTAATATCGATGTAAAGTATAAAAAAAAACGGTGGAGCTCATTGCGTTGTATAAAGTCACGGCGCGATCGTCGTCGTTCGAGTGGGTTCGAAGCTCATTTTTTTTTAGTTATTATTGTTTGGTATACTTTCGTTTTTGATCGAATTATTTTGCTATATTTGTTTAATTATTTTCGTTTTTGAAGAATTTTGCTTAATTTCAAGTCAAGATGCTGCCACGTCCCTTCGACCTACAAACGTTCTAAATTCACGGTGAATCCGTAAGAATAGTTGAATGTCTAAAGGCGAGAGACCGGATCGTCGAATTTGAAAAACAAACAAAATCGATTTTATTTTTTTCCCTTAATTCTTATTTATCACGTTTTTCGTTTTTTTATCTCTATTTTTCCTCGTTTATGAACGTATATTTCGGTTTGTTTGGATCTTACTTTCGTTTCCTGCTAATTTTAATAATTCATTTAATAATACATTTAATTTTTGCTAACGAAATAATCGCGTATTTCGTTTTTCATCTCTATTTTTTCTCGTATATTTGGATTTGTTTGGATTTTATTCTTTCTTTTGCTAATTTATAAACCTATGTATCATCCGAAAGAAAAATACTTCCGGTGATTTACTTACGTTGTGAAATTTGCTGCAACTCGTTAGGCGAAATATAACGCGTGATTTTCATGGATCGTAGGAAAATAAAGATGTGTATACAAAGCACTCCGCGTATACACTCGTGTCCACCGCGAGCCACTGAAATTGGTGGACTACACGTGCTCCTTCGAAACTCAAGCTCTGTTTGTGTACAGTCGAGGAATTGCGATTTTGAGGATACGCGACGCCTGGATCGTGTGCACGCGCAGTATCGCTACGCGTCTGCGACCCGACTGACTTGACGTTCCGATACATCAGCAAGAAACATACTCTCGTACACACGCAAGAATACACGTGTATACGTCAACCGTCCATCTCAAATCGACGAGCAATTGGCCCTCGCGAACTTTCGTCTCTTTATTCATTCATAAGAGTAAACAGTGATGTAAAAAAATAAATAAATATTTCCCGACTGCGTAACGAGCAATGCAACATGTACGAAAGATACAAGGATTATAAGTGTTATTTTTTTACAGATTTAAGTATTACTATTTCCGATGCAGATTTCAAAAGGTATGGAACTTTTTTAACCGTGATTTCATCGTTCTTGCGATTCGTCACATCGTGGAAACTTACGTGTGCTTAGAGGTTACGAAACATGAGATTATAATGACAACGTAATTTGACCGAAGCAATAGAGGAATATCGGAATCCAGTTATTTTCTTTTTTTTTTCGTTTTAGTTCAATTCGACTCAAATGTTTTATTGCAATCGCAGCAATATGGCGAAAGCAAAATTTGGTAAATTTTCGGAACGGGAGCTTCCAGAATCGGACAAGAATACTTGAAAGGGAGACCGCTTAGCTCAGTATGGGCTTGCGTGCCGAATACAAATCCAAACAAACACGAATATACTCAAATGGATACAAACAAACCCAAACAGAGCCGACCTAACCCAAACAAATTCAACATCGTGCTAAGTAAAAATAAAAGATCATGAACGACCAATGGCGTGCGCCGGCGTAACATTACTTTATATCATTTTCTAGGAAACAATAAAAAATGAAGTAGCCTGATTCCAGAGCATCATTTCCTAATATTTACCAAAAATGTAAATATTATTTGGTTACGATATATTTTAGGTTATAAACGATTTTTTTCTCTTGAGAGAACTATTCGAGAGATGAATTCTTTCCCACTTCCAAGTTAGCACAGTTCGTGAAACAGGCAATGTATCGTTCGATAATTGCGCCTAGATTGTTATCGAATGATCGAACGTATCGATTTTGGAACGATGATTCATTGGGTGTATATCGTGCAAAGACCGATAGCGTTCAGTCGATAACCACGACGATAAAGTATATCGTTCCAGCTCTCAATTACCACGCAAAAAAAAGGGAATTGTAACCTAGCTGATCGAAACACTCAAACCGAGCCTTTCGATCGCGATTTAAATTCGAGTGTTTTGTTGGCGATTTAAATTTTTCTTCCGGCGTAAATCGCTTTTTCATCGCTCGTGCTTGATTGCGAAAAGGATTAAACGTATCCTGAATCACGGGCTTGACCAATGACCCTTAAAAATCACCGGTAAATTGGCCACTCGACTTTGATCTGTAGATACTAACTTTTTTAAATCGTTGATTGTGAGTCATTTGTAGTTGATTATACGGGGCATTTGTGAGGTCATTCCCAATAAAAAAAAAGGTTAGTGATGATCGGAAGTTGACAACTTTACCGTCGGGACATTACCGACTTCTTTACTCTATTGGTAAGTTATTAGGCGTTTTAAAGCTGTTGGCAAATTACCATCTGACTTTGATCGATATATTTGCACGCGATGTTACCGACCGAGCACCAGCGTCATTCTAGTTCCCGCACCGTCCACAATCCGCGTTGAGTCGCTGCGCGAGTTGCTCGTGTCGTTCGTCGGGTCCACGGTGTAACACATGAGCGCCTATAGCATTGTACACGGTGGACAACAATCGACGGCGCTAGAATTTTTTCCTACTCCGAACTGACACGTATTTTTTTTTTGCGTTCCCAATACATATTCGAGGCTCCGATAAACGCGAAGATAAAGGCGTCCAAATTTGTCGGGTCATTCGAGAAGTTGAGTCGATCAATTATTCAATCACAAGTTCTTTGATGAAAACGTGACAATGGGATTTTCGCGCTGTTCTTATATCCTGACAATCGGCATTCTTCTAACCGTCGATGCTGCGGAATGGAATACGAGGGATTACATGAAAAGGGAGCATTCCCTCATAAGACCTTATCAAGGTAAAACACGAATTGCGTTTTTTAATCTCATTTTTTGTGACCAAATTTAAATCGAGTCCCGTCTCAGAAACGTACGACAAAAATGGCACATTTCTGGCGGAAGGTTATAAACGGTCGATTTCTCTGGTCTCGTAGATATCCTGCTGATAATTCGCTTTGTCTATATCAGGTTTAGGCGTTACAATACCCTATTGGGACTTTTTGGGGAATACGATAGTGACCAACAATTACGTCAGGTTGACTCCTGACGAACAAAGTAAACAAGGCGCTATCTGGAACACCATGGTGAGAAAGATCAACGCTCGATTAACCCCATCCTGTTCATTACGCACTTGGCTGCTCTATTTCCTAAAAACGAGCTATTTGGCTTTGACCCAATATGCTCATTACCCCACCTATGTTTTAGCCCTGTAAAGTCAGAAATTGGGAATTGCAAGTTCACTTCAAAGTCCACGGTAAGGGAAGAGATTTGTTCGGTGACGGATTTGCCATATGGTACGCTAAAGAGAGAATGCAACACGGTCCTGTATTCGGCAATCAGGATCCGTTCCATGGGCTCGCCGTTATACTGGATACTTATAGTAACCACAATGGAGCTCACAATGTAAGGCCAATTTAGCTAACCTGTTTCATTGGGTATTCTTGAAACGATGTTTTGGATAAAATTTTTGGGTTTTTTTGGGTTAAATCTTATTGATAACATCTTTCGGGACTCTCCAGCATCAACATCCGTACATATCGGCCATGGTGAACAATGGAACTTTGCACTACGACCATGATCGTGACGGCACTCATACCCAATTGGCAGGATGCGAAGCAAAGTTCCGTAACTTGGACCACGATACTCACCTCGCCATCAGATACGAGGCTGATACTCTATCCGGTACAGAACCCTGTTGAATCATGCCCACATTTCCATTCATGACGAGACATCGACTAGTCACTGGAATATCAACCGATTATTCAATTTTCTTTGTCACAGTCTCAACCGACATTGCCAATAAGGCTGCGTGGCACGAATGCTTCAAAGTCAAAGGAATCAAACTGCCGACCGGATATTACTTCGGAATTTCAGCGACCACCGGCGATTTATCGGACAATCATGATATTATATCTGTACGACTCTTCGAACTGGATACTCCTGACAATGTAAGTTATCTATCGGGTTGGTAGTTAGACATTAAAGATCTTTGCAGCACTGCCTAGATTAAAAACTAAAGTTATTCCGGTTAATCAACGAAAATTACTGCTTGAATTAATTTATTTCATTTTATGTGGAAAGTTCAGATTCTCTGTACTCGCTGAGCATGAAAAATGAAAATTCTGACTCTGCGTAGTTTCTTTAGTGCGAATACATCATGTACACAATCAAATAATAAGAAATTAACAATGATCTGTACGCAGATATCGAAATAGGTTTATCGTTACTTCAGCTCGGAGGAATTTTTATGTTACAGGAGAAAACCAACGAAGACCGGTCGAACATTATGCCGTCCGCAGAATTCTTTGAATCACCCAGAGGTAACGTAGCCAAAATTTCTTCTGTTTCTGATCATTGCAAACGGAAAGAATTTGAAGGATTTTGCAACGAAGATACGCACCAAGACCTTTGCGAATAACATAGAATTGTAGCGATTTCACTCTTATTCAAGTCTCACACTTACCCAACCTAATTCTGATGAATTTTCGTTTTTCATTGCAGAACACATCGACGATCCAAAACCCTCATCACCAAGCGGCATCAAGATATTCCTGATAATGCTCGTCATCGCGCTAGGTCTGATCGCTTGCGTCGTCATCGGTATTATGTTCTACCAGAAGCATCAGGAGAAGAGCAGAAAACGTTTCTACTAAATTATCAATCCGGAATCATCGCGAACTTCTCACTAGTTCAATATTTTTTACGACTCGACTAAAAACGAAGTTTGAAAACTTTCGCGATGTGTTCGAGAGCGTATCGCGTATACGACCTATTCGAGAGAAATTCTCTACCGGAATTGACCACTTTATTCTAAAATTAAACGACTCGAAAAAGCAGGCCTCGACATTTGATAAACATAACTTTACCAAGTTTTACGAATACTGTCGTCACGAAGCTCCAAACGACTAAAACCAGACACGACGGTTATCAAGTTACAACTCAATGACACATAATCAAGCCGACCGGTAATTCGACTCTGAACTTGAAAACATTGAATCTAGAGGTTATTTGAAACTTTTTCTTCCTAAGATTAAGCGAATTTCGATGATGCATTTTTTAACATCATTTACCAACTTTCAGAAAAAATAGCAACTGGATATTCAGAGAGGAGTAATCTTTTTTCTCAATTATTCGCTTTTGGTACCAAGACCCAAAAATTTCTTTAAAAAATCCTGAAGCCATCATAACGCAATTTTAACCAGTCAATAAAGTTTAATTTTATCCAAATAACTTCTAGAATCATTCTATTCAAGGGATAGGTCGAATTACGGATTAACCTGTATAAATATATATCAATATATATATATACAAATTGACTTTGCGTTTGCGAAAATGACTACGAAATATTTTCGAGGATAATGTTTCGAGCCGAATTCAAATTCAATTGCAATTTCTCGAAGAACAGTTCGAGAATCATTACTTTCGAACTTAACCGAAAAAAACAAAAAAAAATTAAACGGTTCGTAGAGAATGTGACTTCAAATATAAAAGTTCATATAAAAATCCAAAAATATAGTAAAAACTGTAATCCTTTGGATACATCGATCGTTCCTTCAGGAATATGGAAAATAATATCGAAGTTTACAATTTAAGAAGTGTCGATTCGAGGTCCTCGAGAAGGAGACTGGACTCGCTGCGCTTTCGTGCGACATTTGATGGTGTAGCTTTAACGTGGTTCGAGGAACAAGAAAGGTTTCGCTTATTATTCCGTAAATCAATTATGTGCGTGCGTGTGACAGTTGTTTTATCAGTTTTCATATTCAATGAACAAACGAGACAGCGCCTATTTTTAAAAATGTTCTTGTATTTCATTTTTGCGTTTATTATTGCGTTCGATGAAATCATGTTTGCCCGGATTGATTTAAGTCGTTGGAAACGGATCGTCGGATTGGGATCGCGACTAGTCGGGTATCCAACGATCCCAATATTTCCGCATTGCCATCGAGAGATTTTCTACAATTAGAAAGAAGGAAAAAGAACACAAAGAACCAGAAAACGGAAAGAAAATGCAAAACTATCGCTACTAAGCCGTAAATACGTTAAGAATAATTCGATGTACATATTACTCAATAGTCTAACGCGGATCCGTCTGCCCTCCTCGCAGTGTCACTAATTGTGTTCCGAGCGCCACCTCTCGAATGTAAATCGATCAATTTCAAGGAACAAACGCCTATGAACAAGTTCGCCCAACTTTTTCGAGGTGAAAGGATTGATAAATGTGAAACAGATGCGTGAAGCTTCGATCGCGAGAATTGTAATTGCAGGGATGGCTCTTTGATCAGAACTCGAGATTAATTATGTCGCGTTTTTATCAAAACGATCGTACGATTGGATTTTTCATTAATTGGCTGATTTGTGATTATTTCTCGTGACACGTGTTTATTTGTTTTTTTAATAATCTGTAACGTAAAAGTGTAGAAATTTCTAGAAAAAATTGACTAATGAATTTATACAAGATGCATCAACCAATGAAACATTTGGCATCCGAACATCACTCATCGAGCTCATTGGGAATTGCGAAAAATCAGCCAATTTTTGTACGTCATTTTTGCCAAAGTTCTTCTAGTATTTTGTAACAAAATGACGGCGGGATTCGTCTCCGATCAACTGATACGACGATGCGGAAACGTGCGAAAAAGAAACGTTTCTGTCACGACTGTTCTACGCAAATGTGAACATTGTAATCGTTCGAATCGACGATAAGTACCGTTTAATGTTGGTTTTATATCCTGCGAAAACTGCGTCCATCTTTCTCGTCTTTCACCTCGAGCCGGATAAGCCTCAATCCTGGCATAACCTCACAATTAGATGGAAATTAGAAACGCGGAAGCGTCGCGAGAGGGCGATGAAACGAAAAAAACTGCGAACAATCAAATCAACCGCCAAGTCGTAAATCGATTTATTTCCCTATTAAATAATCGGATCTGTTAGCGTGAACTGTTTTGTAAAGAAGGGAACCAAAAAAGAAGTATATGGAACGAAAGAGAATACATTGAGAATATCGAGACAACGGTAGGTTAGTGGAAGGATGAAACGTGGCAATGATCCGTACCGGGAAAGCAAACTACGTGTCGTCTTATGTTTGGGTTTAAATTGTGATCGTTGTCTGAAAAACAAAGCTCCCAGCGATCAGGTATTCCTTCGTTACCATATGTCCTCATATGTATACAGATATATATATAAGAAAAAGTACGGAGGTAAATGTTATCGGGAACGTTGCCAAATGCAAATAAAGACTTGTTGAAAGAAACATCCGATTTTTATTTTAAAGCGAAATTATACATTGCCGTCCGCCCGTATGGGAGAACACGATATTACCAACGGTTTTCCTCAACGGCTCATCAGATAAGATGGCAGATCAAAAAAAATTTGAACGGTCACCGCTCCAAGTATTGACCCAATCGGTCACCGCTCCACGGTCACGCGCGACACGCTTCTCTACTCGATACACCGTCAACGAAGTCAGACGTACATAGGAGGCCAGTTCTTACGGGCGGCTTGAAGACAAGTATTTTGCGACACAAACTACCGCCTGGCGGCGTCACGAGCGACCAGCTGTTATAGAAGACCGCCGCAAAGTTAGCACGGCCGCCACTTTGAGTTATCGGCTTTTTTTAGGAAACGTTAATATAAGATATACAGGGTGTCCCACGACGGAATGTCATCCGTGAAAATGGGGGTTGGGGGAGAAATTCTCAGTCGATTGATACGAGCATGTACGGTTACCGGATCAACCCCGGATTATTATTAATATTGCAACAAATCCACCGTTTGATTCCTCTTGAACTCGCCATTTCTAAGGAAAAATGTCAAAAAAATATCCTGGAAACGATTTTTGCATTTTCCCAGTCTAATTTTGTATTTTCGGCAAAAACTCGGGCATATTTGTAATCAACTGAGAATTTTCGATTGTACATTTGACGAATATAATCGAAATTTCGTCGAAAGCACCGCACGCAGCAAAAAAATCGTGTTTTTAGACGTTTTTTACGACTTTTTCATTGAAATTTTGGGTTTTTGGGAAAATTAGCGGCAGATTCGTGTTCAGGGGATAAAATTACATCAAAATGGATGAATAAAAAAAATATTAAAAAACCAAAAATTTTTTCGATTTTTGGGCGAAAAAAGTTTTTTCACTAAAACGTCGATAACTTTTTTCCCTTTAGGATTTGGTACTCCACTCTGCACTCAATCTCTTCGTTATGATTTTCTCTTTAAATTGCTTTTTTAATAATTAATATCTGACGGTTTTTCGATTTTTGGCAGAATTTCAAAGTCGGACCATCGATTTTTGCAAATTTTTCCATACATACCCCTTTGCCTCTTTTTTTCCGATTTTTCA
>JAPYZI010003734.1:0-16504 GCA_030523105.1 Ophioninae sp. A BG-2022a | reverse complement strand
CGCAGTGAACAAGTGACAAGTGCCAAGTCAAAAAGTATATTGATTTTTCGGAAGGATGCAAGCGCAGTCGGTAAGAATGGAGAATGCGAGCCGCTGCGCTGGCAGTGAGAAAGACGTTTAACTAAAAAATCAATAAAAAAAAAACACTTAAAAAAACTTGCTTCTGTATAATACGAAAAATTCTAATCTGTTCCTAAATAACAGCTAATTGAAGAACCTGAAAAATGCATAGGAATAAAGCGTCCAAACATGCATACTTGGTGCTGTCATGTCGAAGATCTTAGATATATTGGTTAAGTACAAGGCGATTTTTTCAAGCTGTCGTTAAGAATCAATAAATTCATTTCCCAAAAAACAATCATACGCAGAAATTTTGTTACATGGCTCTTAGCAAACAATATAAAATATTCAAAAATCTCAGTTCCCAGACTTCTCAAAATTCTAAAAAGTTGTACCTCAAAACTGTTAATACATATGTTTTCCATATTTAGTTTGATTATAGTTAATAACCTACAGATAAACAGAAACCACGACAAAAAGATTCCGCTTTAATAGATCAGCGAAAAAAATTAATCTTTAATTTTCGATTATTTCTTCGCCTATAAATCATTCAAGTGAAGCATCACGATTAAAAACAACTGACGTATAATCCCTACCTTATTTAAGCCAACTAAAGCTCCTGTCAAAATTATGCTGTCACCAGTACCCTAACTAGCAACCAGCAAATGTTGGTGGAATTGAAAAGACCGTAAAGAACAATTCCACCCTCTTCAAGTAGTACGTAAAATTTTCTTTCGATATATTCTTAAGTAATTCTCCTTGGAGATTTAGCTTTGAATTTCGAAGCAATCCTCCAGATTTTCTTGAAGGTTCTTACTCGAGTTTAAAAGCCGTGGCTCATCCGGATTTGTGAAACAAGTATATACAGTGCCTTTCACGTGAAAAATAAATACAACTATATAGTTTCGCCTCCACTTGGATGCATAACTGTAAGAATCCCCTTCCCCCCTCATTCTATCCACCCTCTCTCTCTCTCTCTGCCGGTTTCATCCTCTGCCAGTCTCCGTGAAGAAACTCTGGCACAATTGAAATCACGTATATAACTTAGCCACGTAGATCCGGTTGGAGATAGATACCGAGGTTTCGAAACTGGCTTGTAAAAGTAGACTTATCCAATTTTCACGAAGTCCATCCGCGGAAAGCTACACGTTTATTTCCGCAAAGCTATTCAACGATCTAACAATTTGTGTCGTCGCCCACCAGAATGGCAGATAACAAACTTATTCACGAAAAGGTCTCGCGGTCTTTTTCCGCAAGAAATAGATCCTTCGAAGATCAGAGGTGGCGCATATTCACGTCTCTTTTCTTTCCAATTAAAAATGTCATTTTCATCGTATGAACTCGGTAAGGTAAATACTTCGACGGCAACAGGTGTCATTTATAAAATTTCAAAGCCTTTCATTCTAGAGCCAGGCTTGAGCTGTTGTCCTCGAAGTCTCGATGCTTGTGCGTTCTACCTGGTGGAAAAACTCGATCATCTTGTCGAGCAGTTACACGAGGAGGAACGGATTCATCGTGAACGGTTGGCACGAAATTCCCGGAGGAATGAGGGCGGAAATAAGAGAGGATGGTGGGAGGAAAGTTGATGCTGGGATGTGGTGCATGAAGTAGACGCAGGTGCATACGTTCGCAATGGTATCGAAACTGGCGTTGAATTCTACATACAAATAGAAGCAACTTGGGACAAGGCGAATGCGTTGAAGATATGTTCAGATCCATATATATATATAATATACATATATATATATATGAATTATGTTTTTTAACTAATTGATTTTTCAACTTATCGAGTTTCATATATCTTTCAATTTAAACATCAGACTTTCTGGTTGTTAATATAAATGATATGGAAAATTATAAATTATTTCGATTACTTTTATTTCTTATTTAAATTTATTAACGCTATATAAAGAATAAGTGGGATCATCTGAATTTGATTGAAGTAATGTAAAATCCCGGGATTAAAAAAACATTAAATCTTTAATGACTCATGAACTATTCGTTTCGTTCGTTATTCACCGCCAATGAACTCTACTGCTATCCCTTAGAAGGAATGCGTTGAATTACCGGTCACCCTGTATACACCTATAAAGCTTTCACGAAGAGAGCACACGGAGAATGAGATGAAGAGAAGCCGAGAGAAAAAGAGGATTCGAGCCAGAGTGAGAGAACTCTCGTACGAGGGAGTGAAAAGACGTAACACGTAGTCTCAAAGAAATAAGAGATCGACCTACCCGATCTTGTATGCACTTTTGTATACATGTATACGCGAAAGGCTCAGGATGAGTTAAAAGTTGTATTCCTTATACGGGGCCACACGCTAGGTACCGGTTTTTCCCTCCATTGTAATCCCTACCGATCCCTCTCGCCCATCCACGTCCAGAGAGATGTTTGCTCCACATATCCTACGAGAAAAGCTATCCCGGCTGCGCGCAGCGAAGGATCGACGTAAATCCGGCACGGCTTGGACACCAACGATGCGCTATGACGAGCTACTTCTCGGGCAAACCGGATCGAACGTACTCGATACGTTAACGTCTCGAGCTGCCACGTCGCGAATATCTTACCATTACAGTGACATTTTTATCGCTAGATGCTCCTGAGGAAATATTGGAATCGACTCGATTCAAAAAAGTTCTGTTTTTATTTCGATCGGAGAACTGGTCATTTGTTGAATCATTTTTTGTAACCATTTGGGTGGTTTATTTATTTAAGCTGAAAAGCATTGTGAATGGAAACATTGTTCTTAATAACCATTCAACTGAGCCTTAACTTTATCGCGAAAATTTACATGGTAATAATATTACTATCGTTGAAAATGTTTTCAAACTGTTTGGCCAATTTCTGCATTGTTCATTTATCACATATGAGATAATATAGAATAAAATGAAAGTATAGAACAAATGAATTTTGTGTTATGGATTTCTGCCAAATTATAGCCTACGGTTAATCAAAAAGAAAAACTGGAGCATGAAATATAACAATTTAAAATGCACGGAATAATAGCAATAATGTAAAAATGAGAACAATAGGTTCACATTCGTAACAACCACCCATGAAAAACCCATATTAGGATAAAACCACTTATACTTATGTATCAATTGCCATATAGTTCCGTTCAGTCATATTACGATTCCCCTGTTTGTTGCAAATACCATGTAGTTTACCTCTCGTTGCACGGTTCGCGTATGCATACAAATGGTGACTGGTATACACGGGCGAACCTCGACCGAATATTTTCCCAGCAAAATCGTAAGAGGATGCCGGATATTCTTTTGAGCAGCATGCACGAGATAAGAATATGAAAATATTCTTGCAAGATATTCGCAAATGCTTCTTTCGTATTCTCGAATTTCACTCGGATCTCGCTATTACAAGTCGCGTCTTTACGTTTGGACAGCTCTGTACACGTGTATGTACATTACGATGGAAAGTACACACGCAAACCTAGAATCCTACGCGAAATTGAATATCTTCGCGACGACCTACTTCGTTATTTCCATCAAAGCTTCCTGCATTACGTCCTCAACGGGTCTTATAGGCCAGAAGCGGAGGGTAAAAGAAAGAGAAGAGAGAGAGAGAGAGAGAGAGAGAGTGAGTTCAACTTTCCGGCTCAGTGCCTGACGGATTCTTTTTCAGGCCCTGCCCACGCCCTTTGCGAGTACAAGGGAAGGTGCCTTGCTTATTCCAATTCCACCGGCTGCTCTCTCTGTGCCTAGGAAAGGGCCTCCAGTTCATGGCGGGGCGAATATGCGAGATGAACAAAAAACCTCGACGCAAGTACATAACTACTGTAGATAAGGTCCAACTGCGAAGGTAGCTTCAGCCAAATCTTTTTGACAACCCTTGTTTCACGTTTCTGGCCCTTCAATCGCGATTTAAATTACTGCTGTTTCGATTATCAAACTGCAATCCTAACACAATTATAACTTGAGGACTTCCAAGTGTTCATTTTTTTAATGAGAGTTTCGAATTATCATTTTTTTTATGGTTCTCTATTAGGTGATTTCCGGCTATTGCACTACTTTTATTGTTTACATAGCAGATAGAAAATTGCAAAGATCGTGTGCTATGACTTGAATCTTATCGAAGAATAGATTGCAAAAACTAAACCCCAAGGAAGTGTTTCGTATTTTTCGTTTATGAGGCCAGTAGAATTTTATACAGATTTCGTGGTCTACCGTGAATCTTGACAAACGCGACATACTAAAAACTAAACTCCACGGGAGGACTCCAAACGATCCGTTTCTAAATATTGGCGATTGTTTAACGATTTTTCTTCTACCTGTATTTTAAAAATGCTAAAACCTTTGCCCTTCACATATACCTTAATTATATTATAATATAATCTATAAATAAGCGCAAAAAAACTAACTGAAAGTTTCACTGCAATAGTTAAGTAAAAAAGAAAATACGGTTAAGTAATATTGTGCCTAAACAACATCAAATTGAAAAGCCTGGGAAACTCCCAAGCTTCAAGCGTCGAAGCATCAATACTTTTGCTGAAAGCCCTTTCATCCTTTTATTTGTTTGTGTGGAGCACTATTTGCGCGAGTACGCCTCCCATTTGACCGATTTTTGTTTGGTCTTTATCACCAATAACAAATAGACAGCTCGAGTCTATCGGAGGGGGGAAAAGCAACCACGAAACAAAAAAGACTGTATCGATCTATCGACCTCACGAGATCGTGAGTGTAACCTGCGAGTTTTGTGAAAATCCAACAAAACACGCAGTTCTCGTGTGAAATCAATCGTGAATCTCCAAATTAATTGTTCCCATTCGAAAAACTGCACGTGACTGATAAATATCGTCATGCTGATTCAAAATATTCGCTACTGGTGACACGAACTCGCTCGCATCGAAATCCTCATGAACAATGTTGGATTGTTTGTTCTCTGCTCGGCGAAATATCGTCGTTCTCACTGGGAAAACAGAATATTGGTGACTGAAAAATAAATGTATCGGGGGGAAAAAATATGATATTTTTCTCTTTCAACGATCTTTTTTTATACGTGTAGACAATAAAATATGTAACAAATTTCTGGGTCACATTGCAGTCAATATGTTGCAGATCATAATCTGCAACATTTCATATGGGTTTTCTTTATATAATGATAATAATAATAATAATAATAATAATAATGTTCATAAATAATTACAGTAGCAATAAACCAAAATAATAGTTCGATAAATTCGGTTATATAGAAGTCGTTTGAAGGACCACCGTGTCCAGAAAATTATGTTAAAAAAAATTGAAAGTCCGATCTTAACTCATCCTTTCCTCATATATTTATATAGCCGTCGTGAATCTCACTCTATATACCGCCTCAGTCAGTGCAATTGACGGCCAAGAGGATACCACCCGAAGAGAACTCAGAAAATCTCGCCTCCGGAGACCGATTCCCATCTTTTCTTCATACACTGCTTGCTGTCACATATATAGGTATAGGTATACGCACATGTGTACCACCCACTCACTTTACCCCGCGCAAACAATTTTTTTTTTCTTCATTTTTTATATCACACGCGAGTACTCTCGACCCTCCCACACATCGTACGCCCTCTTTCAGAGAGTGTGAACACCTCTCGCACAAACGTGTGCGGTCTACCTGCTTTTTTTTTTCTCGTACTCGTTCGCCCTTAACGAATCTCGTTTTTTTCTATCCGTTATTCTTTTCCTCGCCCTCTTTCTCTCTCTCTCTCTCCTTCTCATCCTCTTTCTCTCCATTAATTAAAATGATTTATTTTTCAATAATTTATTATATTTATTATTATTCTATATGCCATACATTTTTTAAAGTAAAAAAAAAGATATCGTGATATGTTGTAACATATAAAAAATTACACAATATCGTAATATTTTTAAGAACAAAAAATTGTACTTACCACTGTGGATAATGGAATCACCATTGGAGTCACTTCCTTTTCCTTTTAATCTGTTTTAGAAATATTCAGCTCGCGCACACTTGCCCCACATGATTCTATATGACTGCCAATTACCGTTATGTCAAATCGCGCTAACGCACAGCGAATATACGATACGAATGAACGATCCGTGCTGATGTTGCTGAAAGACATAAAATACATCGTACATGGAGCGATTCACGTACGGCGATGCTCAGAATTGTGTTAACCTAGAAATGTCATTCCTTCTGACAAATCTCAATTTAACGTCCCAGACGCTTTGTTCGCAGTTTCGATTGAAATCTTATAGCATGCGCGACAACTGTGTCGAGACTCTCAAGCGTTCCATTCACGAGGATCTGCGAAATCTCATCACTACGGAAGTGTGCATTCCAACCTCACTCATTTCTCGCATCTCATGCCGAAAAATGTATGAAAAGCCTTAGAATGACGAGAAAAACTCCCATAATTATTATGGCTGTAGAGATTTTAGGTTTCTTTTGTTCGTATGCTTTTTTTCTTCCTATTGACCTACGTTAAAATCCCTCGACACGTTAAAGTGATGATTAAAAAGTTTATTCTCATCTCGCTAGTGCTTGAGTTGCGACATGTTTGCGATAATGGCTTCGGCACGTCGCAATACACTTTCCGTACAAATTTCTCCGCTCCAAGTCTTTTTCTATCAGTGATTTTTTTTTAAACTTAAACTATGCTGATTCGAGGCGGGAAATCTATTAATGTTTTTTATATTTTTTTATTGTGAGGTTTTGAGATTTGTGGTGAAACAAATTCGCAATTTTTGATAGATGTTTATTAAGGTTTTTTTATAGATTCTCATTTTTATACAACGAAATGTTTACTAGATTAAAATTTTTAAATATCGACAATTTTGGTAAGTTAAAATCTTGACAGATTAATGTTTTGATAGATTAACATTTCGATGGATTAAAAATGTAGAAAATGCAATTTTTTAATTGATACATTTTGTCAAATAGTATTTAGCGGATATTAACATATCTCATAAACTAAAATTTTTATGGATTAAAATTTTATTACAGCAACCTCCAATTTTTTATTACATGCAAGACATTAATATCAAAGGCTCGAATTTAATTCACTGTCCTATACATAACGACCGAGAGTTTGCACAGAAGAGTCCTCTAGTCTACATGAAGGATCCAGAAGAAGTCCTTGGTGACCTAATTCACGTTTTATACGTCCACTTCCGCTTGACGTACCTACTTCTTCCTGTCCGTGTCACGGGACTTGAATTTTTTCTCCGTGCAACCCGGACACTTTTCCTTTTTTCTTCCAACCTCGAACAGGTATTCCACTATTTGCGATGTACTTCAACTTCCACTTCTGTCCATTATTAGAGTATCACGAGAGACTTTATCACGAGAGACTTTATCGCAGCACTACACATCCGGGACAGACTCATCAATATATATGTATATAGAATATATTTATCAATGTATAGAAGCATTTAATTTTGAAGATATTCGACTTTGAGGACCGTCTTGTCAAAAATCTCTAATTATATTAAAAAATTCAAGGACCTTTCTACAAAAATGAAAGATGCGATGATCACTATTCTTGAAGAAGCACACTCGAGTAGTCGATGAAAAGAAGATGAATTTTGAGAAGTATTAATTCAAAAATTATTGGTCCTTTCACCCATCAAAATTATTGGTCCTTTCGCCCATCAAAATTATAAACATTGAGATATATTGACAATTTTTTTTAGAAATATATAAATATTGAACAGATTTTCAAAATGTACTTCGCATAGAATTTTTTAAAACTCCAAAAATATCAGACATCGAGGCTTGACTGAAATTTACATTCATTTTTCAACCCAAGTTTTCGATCTTTCTAGTCTGATACAAATATAATTGAGTAATAAGAATCCTAATAGTCAAAAATAAACTGTCCAAACTTGAAGTCATTTTATCGTCCCCAAAATATTCGGAACCGCCCAAGCCGTTGTCTGAATATTTTCGAGACTGCCTTTGAAAAGTATGTTTCGCGATAATCGCGGTGGAAATTTGAGTTATCGCGTTTAAAGAAAAGAAATAGAGCGCTTAGTGGTAAATCGCTCATAACTTCGACAATTTTTCACATATCAGATTAAAACGTACACCCAAAATTTTTAAGACTCTAAACTTTAAGGCAAACGAATCAAAATGTTGACAATGTTTTTTCCCTTGTTACCTGTTCCCTTAAGTAGGTACTTCAAGTTTGAGATGTCCTTTCCTTATTACAGATGAGAAGAAAAGGATGGGTTGCACCGGAAGTTTACTTTATCCCCTTGACATCGCGGAAAGAATATTTTTCGCGTTACACCGCCTCTGTTTTTTCATCCCTTATTTTTCAACCCCCCTGGGTCCCGGATATTGCGAAGGATGTCAAGCTCTAGGAGATGCCTTGGATTCAAAATTTATCGCGGAAGTTTATGTACCTCATCTACTATCTCGTGGCGTTATCATACCCGCGATAAGCCTGCAGACACAAGAGAATATGCGCATCACCATGGATGTTCTACTTCGATCGATTCGATTATTAAATTGAGGAAAAAAAGATCAATTCATCCAGATACGTATAAGACGATTTCGGGGATGTGCAGGGTAGATTTGTATAGATCGTACCTGCGTATCAATCGTCGCAAGATAGGATTTCGCTAATTGCGCTTCACCATTGATACTTGCAGACGACAGTACTGCAGAATCATGTTGGTTGGTTACGGATCTTGTGACGTTCTGCGTTCGGATATTGCGCCTGATTCGTACTGGATTGACATTTGCATCGTTAAGGATACATCAATTATCAACACTATTTCTATACTTAGCTTTTTACCTATGGAGAAAATCATCGACCGGTGATCTTCGTCTCTTTAACACTTTTTTCTCCAGCCACGACTTCATGAATATTTCATCCTTCAGAATTCATTATTTCGAATTTAATTTCGCCTCATCGTGAATTTTCAACGTCCCGAAACAAAAAGGTAATTCGAGCCGGAGCTTATGGCTAAAAGGGAGATTTATTGTCATTTTTTGTTCAGTTTTTTTTTTGGAGAAAGCAGAGCTTTTCAATCGAAATAATCGGGCCACGATTCCAACCCGATCTATCCTTCAATTTTATAGCTCGAAGTAGGCTTCAAAGCCAAAAGTTCGCGGATTGCTAACTTTTCCAAAAATCAATTCGCGAACGCGAAAACTTGTTGGAACGTTGAGAAAAAAGATTCAAAAAAAAAGGAGAGGGAAACAAGGAAAAAAAGGTTGGAAGCGGAAAAATTGTTAAACCAATGGAAAAAGCGTTTCGGAGTTTCCTCTTACAGAGCGTGACCCGAATTCTCAAGTTTCTCGCTTTTGATGGTTCTCGTCTTCATGGGTAAAGTGCCGAGAGGATACTTCGTGTTTTACTGGCCCGGTATAACCGCGTATACAAGTGTAACAAAAAGAGAAAAAACGAACGAAAAATATATACGCTCGTTTCCGGAAGGAACAGGATATTGTATGGGTGAAATTGAACTGTGTGCGACGAAAAGAAGAAACTTTGAAGACTCCTTCGTGTTTATATTCGTGATTAAAATATATATAAATAATTTTATTGTTTATAATACACTGCCCTATCTATATTACAAATATACAAAACTCTTATTTACATTTAGTATGAGTACAGAGCCTACGCTCTCGCAACTCGAACAAACGAGAGAAGTAGCGAAGAACTTTAATAAGAGGATCCGATCCGAGCGATCGCACGCGAATTAGGAAGAGGAAAAAAATTGAGTGTATTTTTTTTTCGTTGCAATACAAGGATACGAGGAGTATGCTCATTTTACACTAATTACGTTTCTTTTTTTTCGATCTTTTGTCTGCTTGTTTTCTCACACTACGAAAGCTATCACGATTTTTTATTTTTATTTAGTTTCTTGCGTTTTTTTTTTGTTTTTTTTTTTTATTCACTTTTCGAAAGTAGAAATGACTATTTATTTAACTCGGCAAACGGCGTTACATGTACTCCAGCGCGATAGTCAGAAATTCTTCGTGATCATAAGTAGATAGAATAGTCTCGATAGTCCGGAATCCTGCAACGAGAAGAATCGAGAGTTATTTTTTGTTTGCATTTAGTATAATGGGAATTGCCTGGAAGAATGCTATTTTTTAATTATTTTATATCGAGATTCAATTTGAAATTCAGGAAATATATTTTTTTTAATATTTTGTGACTTCTTCGTGGCGTGCGATCGTTTAATGAACTGACGACACATATATGCATGGGTAAAATTTTCTGATATTGAATAAAGGTTTTTAATATATGACGGAAAGGAGTGTCGGAAAGGAACTATTACCATATTCAAATTCAGTACTTTAAGACAGATGGTTTTAAATATAAATGCTTTGCAGTCGAACAATTTTTCAATAGTTACAATTTACAAACCTTGATATATAGACTTATTGATTCGATATCATTTAATTATTGATTCACAATTTTGTAACGGATATTTGTCGTTCCAAAATTTATGGCCAATGATTTAGTTCTATTTATTTATTGGTTCAATTATCCGTCCATCAGGAGTACTCATCAAATGGGTATAATTAGTTCGGGTAGACGTTCATCATCGTTTTTGCCACACTTGCTAATGACACATCGAGTATCCAACCCCAATAATTGATAATCAATACACGAGTAGATTAATGCCACTCGTCCTGAAAATTTGCGAAGAGATTGGCTGTCAGTTGCATTGCTGGTTCTCATTTTCGATCATTCCTCTATAACTCTATTTCTTAAAATCGTCATGATTTAATTATACCGATAAATTGAATTTTCCTTTCATTTGTCATTTATATAAAAAAATTATTTTTAACGATTTTTCACTGCCTCCATTTTAAAGTTCGTCCTTCGAATCCAAAAATAATTCGAACAGATCTTCAAGAAATTCGTCACTAAAAAGAAGATGGAAATTGTGTTTTTCAAGAAAAAAGAAAAAATGGCTCACCTTCTCTCCCGTGATTTCGAGATGTTCCGAACGTGGATAAAGATCGAAAACATTTCTCGCGGTGCTCGATTCCTAAAACAAAAGAGGAAATATCTTAGTTTCCAATGAAAGCTCCGAATCCCGTTCTGCAAGGAAGTCTGCGATAGAAAGTTGGTCTTAAATCACATTTTTCAGTCCCTCCCTTGCGCCCTCCCTCTTTTTTTTCTTTCTCCTTCAAACTATTCGGTCTTGTTGGGATCTCACGCTCACCGGCTACAAAGGGGATTCAACGCAATCTTCTCGCGAAATTCTATTTCGTAATAATGAAGAGGGAGTGAGAGAGAGAGGACAGTGAGAGAGAGAGAGAGAGAGAGAGGGGGGGAGGTAGGAGATTCAATAGAATTCGATCATGAAAGAATTCAGCGAGTGGCGGGAAAGCGAGACGATCAGGAGGAAGTCGACGACGAAGACGACAGTCTGTAGAGCTCGGGAATGGCCACCCCACAGAATATAACCGCCCCCCCCCCCCTTCCGAGATCCGGAAAACTGGCGAAAAAATCGATGAGATCCACGGAATTCCGTTGTGCAGGGAAATACTTGGCCCTCTTCACGATCCTACTGCCATATCTATGTACGAATATGTACATATACGTATAAATGGGAAATGACTCCATACGAAATTGTGGAGCTTAGGAGATTTCATTTGAAACTCGAATACGTTGTACTCTATATTCTCCGGGAACTTTTTTAACAACTCTGTTGTCCTGGTTCATATTTTTTTATGGGATATTGTGCAAGATTGAGCCAACAATTTATGTATATCGTGCTATTGGAAGTGAATAGTTGCTTAATATATAGGAACACACGCAAAGTTTAATAAAGCCAAAAAATTAATTACCATCTAAGTAAAAATAGCTTTATGTTTATTGCATTTTGAAAAAACTATGGTCAATTACCCGAAACGTAGCTCATTTCGTGAAATAAATATATTGTATGAAAATGATAATATTAAATATTCTTAAAAAAAATACTTTTCGTGCAAAATATATAAGTGTTTAATAAAAATCTATTCTCAATATAATAATAATTATTCAGGTTGTTCGTTCGTTGATCATATATTTTTCCTGAAAAAAAAATCAGGAAAATATGGAAAGTCGCAAATAATGGATTGCCCTTTTTCGAATTCTACTCTTTATAGCAATGCTTGCAGAAAAAGTTATCATAATTATAGAATTGCCATTACAAAAACGAGACAAAATGTTATAAAAAAATTATCGAAACTAAATTAAATTATATTAATAATACCGACGGTTCTAATGTTTTTTTGCTCGTCATAAAAATTGCAAGGAAAAAACGAGAACATTCATGTACGTATGAAATATAGTACGTTTTTGGGAAGCAGGGGAATGAAAGGGAGAGCGAGGGCATTTATATATCTGGCTGAAATAAATGTCAACGTTCACCACCCGGACAGGCTCGCTCGATTTTTGTCCTCGATGGTATAATTCGTTGAACTCGACAGCACTTGAATATCCGGTGAATCTAAATTTTTTTACGGGCCCGGGGCGAGGGAAGGTTTTCTCTCGGGCACTTTGTCTCGTTTCACCCTCCCGGTACCATCGAATATTTCGCCGTGTTTCAAGTTATCGGCAGATCTATCGGAGCATCGTAGCGGAATGGAAAAGACAGGACAGAACGCGGCATGGTGGCGGGAGGGCGGTGGGGGGAGAGCGAAATGGAGAAAAGGACCGAGTGAGAGAGCGAGGTAGAAAGATTGAAAGAAGAAATGAAAGAGACCGAATGAAACCGAAAACTTTAAGAAACTTCTCTTCTCTGTGTGTTGCACCAGGAAATGGAGGTAATATTCATCTTTTACAATCGACAAATATTCGGTACAAGCCCGAAATAAAAAGTACGAAGAAGAGAGATCGTCATATTTTTCTGGAGAAGGTACGAAACTTCGTTTGCATATATACAAGTCGATCCATCATGATATGATATCCGGAAAAGAAAAAAGAAATAAAATAAAAAACGTTTCAACGTTTGTCGATAAATATATGGGATTCGTGAAATCCCGGAGTTTTCCCCATTCGCTTGGCAACCCTCTCCGCGATTCTTTCCCGCCCCTGCGACCACAGAATCATCATTTTCCCTATCATATATACATCTGAAACTCTCAATCCAGCCACGTTTAATCAACGTCATTAAAACACGTGCGGTTGATGCTCGTGAACCCGACTATCGCTTTCACCCCCGTGACGAATACACGACTATATTTCTATACCATAGAATTTTTATTCTCGCTATCAATCTGAAAAAACAACGAAATATCTAGCAGAGTCACGTTTCGGAAAAAAAAAGAAAATGCACGATCCAAATGAACGTGCTACATTGGACCGTGAGAACAAACCGGAAAAATGCCAATAAATTTTGTTTCAAATTGAACTCCACTAGGTCACGAGTGTGAATATTGTCACGAAGAGATCGTGCTCGTTAACGAGTATATTCAATTCTCGTTTTATCGTGTTCGATTTTCAGTTACAGTCTTTTTTTCAGAAGTACGTGATCCGTAAATTATTGATGGTGAAAAGGGACTGTAAATTTCGCCTCCAAAACAGTAACCACCGAATCACTATTGCTTCAAGATAAAGTCATCGGACAATTACTTTCTCCAGACCAAACAGTAATTAGCCAGTCACTTTTTCAATATCAAAAAGTGACTAGATAAATGCCTGATCTATGCCGAAAAGTAACTAGACCATTATTTTTTCTAAACTGAAAAATAACTAGGGGAATATAACGAGTGCATCATATCTAACTGAAGCACTGATTCGGTGCCATTGAAAGCAATTAAAAAGTTAGTTCAGTGAATAAAAGAGGAGCCTTGCTGTTAATAAACAAAAAAACCTTTCTCAATATTCTTCATTTTGACTAGCGAAAGAATAACTGGCGAGTTTAGCTGAAACATCGAAGTTTCAGTTTTCTTTTTCCTACCGACCAACTCTATACTCCTTTAAAATTGAACTTCCATTTCTTCCTTATTACAAGTTGAGCCCACATCGTATTAAACATGTTTTTCATTTTATTCGTATTTTTCATCGTTTCTTCGACGAGATCGATTCATTTCGAAATGTCGACGAATAAGAAGGCATCAACGTTTGGACGTTGGGAATCCGGGACGACAGACATACTGAGCGGAAAGATCGAACTTGATTTTCCTTTTCATTCATCTCGAGTGTACTTGCCGCACCTGTCTTTGCTCTGATCCCTTTTCTGCCCCTCTCACCATCTCGCACTCTCTTTCTTTCTTCCGCTCACATCGCAATTGTCGTATAAATTCTACTGCGATAAAATATCCTGTCTGTACATTGCGTAATAAAAGTCACCTGACGAGTATTGTTTCTCCTCCCAGACTTTACAGATAAAGTAAAGAGGAAGAGAAAGACGACAAGCGGAATTGCGAGAGTTTAGCTCCCTTCTGCAAACTCTCGGTACCTTAAGCCGAGCCAATATTTTTCGCAACGATTTGTTCGATGAGAAGTTTCGCTAAACGTTGACAGTTCAATTCCCGACCCATCGCACATCACTTCATCACGATATAAGAAGAAAAACAATTTTCCAAATTGAACAAAATTATGAAGTAATTTCCTTTCAAAAATAATGATAAAAAGAAATACGTTTCGTAAAAAAACCCATGTTTTCTAGTTTTTGTTTATGTCAACGCTTTCGCGGCTTTTTATTTCATTACGAAAAAGTATGTTTTCGAAAGAAAGGTGTTTGACGGGACCAAGACATGAGTATTGTCGAACCGGAAGAGCGACCAGTTTCCATCCAATGTTCAGCTAGAAATGATTGGATAATATGATCATAGTTGATGTACTTTTGATATTCCTTGACCCAGTCAATTCTGATTTACTGATTTTGTGGGCAGTGTGATATCTTTTTCTAAGGATTTACATTTTGTTGAGTAAATATTTACATCCATTTTCGAAAGAGCTTTGATAAAGTAGAAGATCGATGTTTCCAAGTGAGATTAGTACGGAGGATGATGAATATGAACATTTGGTTGGATGAGCCAACGCATCATTCTAATATGATCATCACGCGTCGTCGAGTGCTCCGCGTGCTAGGTCATGTCGATGAAACTTTCGTTAAATCTCTAGTTGATCCTTGTTTAAAGCTCCCGTTGAACTTTGAGTTCGCGATAGCTTTTGATTTCCGGGCCAGTTTAAGAGCGCCTGGTATACGGCATTGTGGCCAAGAAAAGTTTTTAACAATTATTATTTTGAGAGAAAATTAATCACTCTCTCAGTCGTTACTTAGTGGTTACGCGAATGTGAAAGCACAGATAAGTGGTGCGTACGAAATTGCGTAGACAGCGCGAAGAAAAACGTTATGTAGGGTTTCTCCCTATACCGGAATTGGATCATTTTAATTAAATCATTTTTTATTAGCAATGTGATAAATACATTCGAAACTTATTTTTTTAAACATTGTATTGATAACTGTAAGAAATCATCTCAAACATTATATATGGAAACGAACTTTTGTTCTTGATTCTATTACAAATTTCTATATAAATTGTTAACTTGAATAAATTATGTTAAGTATCAATATTAATTTTGAAAAATCATAAACGATTTCCGTGAACGAATATGTAATATAAAAATACATATAAAATGATTTTTCATAAATACTACGTTAACTCGTTTTTGAAAAAGTATATACGATTAATTTTTCATAATATCAGAAAATAATATATTATTAATTTATTATAAAATATACACTACAATACGTATACTATATCTGTAGCTCACAAAAACGCTTTGCTAAAAGACATCAAGACAATTCATCAAAATTAATGAAATAATGAACAAGAATACGATGAATGAATAATAAAATTGAAAAATCTGAAAATGAAACAAATGAAACTTACAATTAAATGCGCACCAAACGTGTGCGAGTCATCATCGAAGCGACAAGCGTGTCCCCGATATCTTGGAAACACCGGTAGTGTACACACGACAGGTGTGAAATAAATAAAAATTCGTATACTTTTATTTCACACCTGTCGCTCCGGAAAATCCGGTGCCCATACCCCAATCATTCCGTGTCAGGAAATATACGGTACACATGCGCACCCTCGCTAAGTAGACGATAAAGTATTGTCAGGGAATGATACGTAGTATACCCGTATTTTATCGCGAGGTACGAAGCATCGCGCATGTCTCGTATAAAATATGTCTCGGAGTTTATGTACGTGGGATGGGGAGGCTCGTCGGAACGAGAAAGACATACACGTAGACTCTATAAAAGCTCGGACTCGCGCACGTGCATAGGGTGTGAGCATTAAAAGTACGTAAAAAGGGGGCGGATGGAAAAGCCTTTGGATAAGTACCTCGTTGACGAGTGTAATTTTTTCGCGGCTCTCCTCCACCCCCTCTCGCTGTCTCTTTCAGTCTTGGACACACACACTCTTTCCTATCTCGTTTCCACTTTTTCTCTCCCGCCGTCTCTCTCGCTCTCCCCTCCCCCTCCCCCGTCTCCCCTTGTGCCGGAAC
>JAPYZI010003733.1:0-17403 GCA_030523105.1 Ophioninae sp. A BG-2022a | reverse complement strand
CGGAAAAAAAATTTTTTCGACCTCCCAGGCCCATTTTGCCGGAATCTCAAAAATCACGATATTTCAAAAGGTCGTAGGGTGAGCTTCTTTTATGATATCAAAAGACATTTGGAGGGTTTGAAAAAGGATTTTGCCTAACTTAAACAATGGCGTTGGATTCGTATCGATATCTCTCATAGCTTTCCCGAAAAGTCCACTTGAAAAATCGCTAAAAAAAACGCAAAGGGGTATGTATGGAAAAATTTGTAAAAATCGAAGGTCCAACTTTGAAATTCTTCCAAAAATCGAAAAATCATCGTATTTCAATGATTAAAAGAGCATTTTGAAGAGAAAATCATAACGAAGAGATTGAGCGCAGAGTAGAGTGCCAAATCCTAAAGGGAAAAAAGTTATCGATGATTTAGTGAACAAACTTATTTTGCCCAAAAATCCAAAAAAATTTTTGATTTTTAATATTTTTTTTAATGGTCCATTTCAATGTAATTTTGTCCCCTGAACACGAATATACCATTCATTCCCCCGAAAACCCAAAATTTCCATCAAAAAATCGTAAAAAACTTCTAAAAACACGATTTTTTTTGCTGTGTGCAGTGCTTTCAACGAAAATTCGTTGATATTCGTAATCAGCTGACAATTTTCGATTAAATGGACCCTTTCAAAACTTTCAAAACAGAAAAAAAATGTTCGACTACCCCGGCCACTTTTCCGGAATCTCAAAAATCACGAAATTTTAAGGTCGTATGTGAGTTTGTTTGGGTTGACACGCATATACGTGTGTGTTTTCGTTGGGACGAAACTACGCGCGTCTTTTCTCCAAGCTGCGTTCGTAACGAATCCACACGTACGTAAAGACACACGCGGGCACGCTCAGCGCTCGGCAATTGTCCAGCCACGATAGTCGGTAGTTACTCGCAGCGCAAAATCCCAAAATTGTCATTACCGACGTAACGAGGTGCCGCGTCAAAAGTTTCCAACGTGTTCGTCATTCCCTTAAGAGAGATCGATCGATATCAGTGGTAGTAAAAAGAAATCCATTATTTTTAGGAGTCAATCAATCACGAAGCAGTCTACCGATCGACAATCGAACCTAAACCCAAATAAACCCAAACAAATCTTTTTTACTGCAACGAACACACATTACGGGTAGTAAAAAGAAATCCATTATCTTGGGATGTCGAATAATCACGAAGCGAGTAAACCCAATGACTTCGTCATTGAAGTTTAACAAGGCTGGGGGTAGTTGATACCGGGAGTGGTGAACGTTTTACCGTTTTCAAAGAAATCGATCCTGGAATTCTTCCAGTACGTCAAAAAATGACTGGATTGAAACCGGAAGCGGGAATTCGAACGAAGCTCGTACGTTTCACGTGTTACCACCCAATAGACATGAGCTACTTTGTACACAAAAAGATGGTATGTAAAAAGCCTAGTTTTACCGCTTCGATGTATATACAAGGTATTTTCCGCCCATCCGGTTTTGCAAGAGAGCGCTCTTTGCGAGGCTCGGTTGAACTCCGGCGGCGCCATCGCTCCTGCATTCGTATCGGGGGCCCTGTTTCTTTCGATGCCAGCTTCTACTTGGGACGCTCGCGAGGAGAGCGAGACCAAGCGGCGGCGGCGGTGGTGGAGCTCCGTTCGATATCTCCTATCGGCTAGAGAGAAGAGAAACTCCGTTGCGGGACGGCCCGATCGACGCGTTGCGATATCGAACGTTTCTCTCTCTCTCTCTCTCTCTCTCTTCCTCCCTATTTTCTTTTTTTTTTACTTCGTTCTTATTCTTGCTATTTTTTCTCGATTTTTTCGTATTTTTAGTTAAAGGTTAGTTTCGTATTATTAGATTTTAGTAAGGAATATAGTTTCTTTTTCTCTCGCTCTCTCTCTCTCTCTCTCTTTCTCCTTATTTTCGTTTTTTATTTCCTTCTTATATTCGCTGTTTTTTTAAAGATTCACAAAATTTATTTACTTTTAGTTAGAGGGTCAGTTTGGTATTTTTAGTTTTTAGTAAAGAATACAGTTTCTTTGTTCCTCTGTCTCTCTTTCTCCCTATTTTCGTTTTTTATTCCCTTCTTATTCTCGCTGTTTTTTCAAAGATTTAAAATATTTATTTACTTTTAGTTAGCAGGTTAGTTCCGTATTTTTAGTTTTTAGTTAATAGTTCATTTTCTCTCCCTCGCTCTCAATTTCTCTTCTTCCTCATTTTTTTTTTTAGCTTCGTTCTTATTCTCGCAATTTCTTTTTGCTTTTTTCCATATTTTTTGTTTCCACTTATAAAGTTAAGTTCATATTTTTCACATTTTTGGTTTTTGGTTAAAAGTTTAGTTTCGTATGGTAACTATTTAGTTAGTGATTTAGTCTCTCTCTCTCTCTCCTCTCATTTTTTTCAACTCCTTCCTTACTTTTTAAAAATGTTTTCTCTGTTTTTGCATTTTGTTCATATTTGTACGTTTTTAGTCAGTACCTTAGTTTCATATTTATCATATTTTCAGTTCCTAGTTTGTTTTTTTCTTAGCACATCAATACTATCTTTTATTTCCATCCTTATTTTCACGATTATTATTTATCACTGTGTGTATTGAAATTTATTCAATAATCAATCTAGGGCATAATGAAATAATCAATCAATCAAAACGCACACACAAATCCATTTGGTTCTGAAGGTAACAAGTATTTGCATCGACACGTGAGTACACATAAGAAAGAGAGAGAGAGCGAATGTACGATGAGAGGAGTTTCCTATTAAAGACGAATGATTCGATAGGAATTATCCTCTACCGGGCCCTCTCCTCCGATAAATTAATACACCAGCAAATTGTTGTACCCTGCAGCGAGAGAACGGGTGAACACGAAAGAAAGAGAGAGAGAGAGAGAGAGAGAGAAAGAGGAAGGCGTGGAAAGATAAAAAATGAGTAAAACCAGGATTACTCGATGTACCAGCAGCAACGAGATTGCAAAAAAAAAAACAATAAAAATAAAGAAAAATAAAAAACAAGACTGGTCCCCTGTCGAGGAGGGATCCGCTGGAATAATTTTCCAGGACGCATGATAAAATCTCTCCCTCTCTCTTTCCTTCTTTTCCATTTTCATTACATCCCTTTTTTATTATATTATTATTTATTTTTTATTATTATCTTCGTTATTTTTAATTGCATTTGTAAATTTCAACGATTTTGTTTTTCATTATTTATTTTCAATTTTTTATTAATATTTATATATTTTTATATTTATTTGATTATTCTTGATATTTCATCGAATGTGTTTCTGGGGCATTATAAATTGTATCATCATCATCTCTTTCTCTCTCTCTCTTTGATACGATTGGATAAAATCGATTTCCTTATTTATAGTTACATTCATTTCTTTAATTACTTCAATCCCTAATAATCTTTCGGCACTTAATTTCAATAATCTTGAATCTTAACTTCTAATATTTCTATAATTTCTCAACATCGTGATGACTTATACGGACATTCCTATTCTAGTAACTTTCCTGTAATGTTGTAATTCATAAAAATATAATTTCGGATAAAAATATTTCATTATAATTCAAAACTTGTTCGAAAATTAACTAGGCCATACATATAGCTTTATCAATCAATCAATCAATCGATCAATCTCCCTCTTTTCTTCTCTTGACAATTCCACTTCACGATTCATCAGAGAATCGATATAATCGCAGAATTTCTCCGGTTGTAGAAAGGGATAAGGGATGGAAAGAGGAAGGTGGAATCAAAGAGAGAGAAAAAGAGAAAAAAAAGAGTGCGTAACGCAGTTGGATTTATAGATCCGTCGGGGCCATTAGATCGGATGTTTATTCAATCCGGCGCTTTTAAATTGAAACGTCCATCTTGACATTCTCGTATGTATCGGTACGGAGCTAAATATTCAACAATCACATATATCTATATATTAATGTGTATGTTGGTACGTATAGGATACATTCAATCTTAATCCCGCAGCGATCTCTGTTAGACAGCAATTCAGTAGTGCAGGTCTCTGTGCTCTCGTATACTGGAACGAGAAAGCATTAGCCTCATCACTTCCGGACTCGTACTGGCTCATCCCACAATCAATTCCCATCGATAATAGAACGCAAAAATCCCCTAGCTTTGGTAAAATTTACCCTAGGGAAAAAGCAAAAATAATTGGGTCCGGAAAGATCGAAAAGTAAAAAAACAAAGAAATAAAAATTTGGAGAAATTAACGAAGGGACAAAATCCATTTTCAATTTTTCAATTAATAAAAGTTTGAAGAGATTTTTTTTTATAGTACTCGTTTATTTATTTATATTTATTTGGATATTTTATTAAGATTTTTCTTTTTTTTGGCTGATTATTTTAAAATTTTTTATTTTATTGAAAATAAATTTGTGTTACTTTCGATAATGGATTTGTTAAATAATATATATTTTAGATAATAATTTTAAATATCATTATTTAAAATGTTTTATTTATTTGTTTTTATTTTTGTTTACAATGGGTAGGCCGTTTATAGCAGAATAAAAATAAATGTCCTTCGAAGAAGACACGTATCGATCGTTCTCGTACGTTTGAATCAAACATTGACGACACCGCGGTATTTCCAAGGAGCCAGTAGAAATGGAACGAACGTGGACGGACATTCGAGAATCGAATACGCGATCCTCGTATATATTAGGAATTCATACATATGTACCAAAGGGCAATATATATTTATACGCAATCGCTGTCCCTTTCAGTAAAGTCCTTTTCAAAGATTTCGATCTGAAATATTAACATTACTATTTTTTAAAAGTCGATCCCATAATTTTACAAAGTACAAGAATCCTAAAAAAAGAATGTCCAAAACTAAATTTTCAAAATAACGTACCAGGTAGACAAAAAATGATAAAAATAATAATTAAAAAGGAAAATGAAGCTGAATTTGTCTACTTTGAAAGTTCATTTGATAAATCGAAGTATAATTTTTTTTCCCTGAGATAAAGGGGTTTATGTCCAGGTAGAAAATTGTTTCGGGATTGATAAATACTTTTGAGGAACCCTGTACGTATAAATTGTATTGGATCAATTTCAGCGAGGCGTCGATCGAGTCAGCTGAAAGTTATCGAAAGATCGTGAGAATTTGATGTATTTGGTAGGTTGTTAAAAGAAAATGACAAAAATGGAATAACAGGAAGCAAGAAAGGACAATCTTTGGACGATGATCGTTTAGGTTTCTACGATCACCTGGCGGTAGTGCCACTTTTGATTCATAGGAGTCTTTCTGGCTTTGAACTTTTTGCTAGGTATCAAGCTTGAAGTATCTTCGTGTTTCTTTCCTTGTCTCTGTCACTTTTTCATTTTCGTTCGACTTCGCTTTCTTTCTCTCTCTCTTTTTCTCTTTTCTTCCTCGCTGCTGTCTTTGGATAACCGATGGTCGGTGATGGACGACAACGGGCTATCGTCGATGATGACAAAAAACTAACACGATGTACGACGCGACGCGATATCTCTCCCGCTAGGAAAAAACACCAGAGGCACACGCGTTTCTTCATCTAGTTTAGCTTACCGATAGCTCTCGCCAGTCAATATGCTTTTCATTCCTCTCTTTGTCACTCCATCTTCCTTCCCTGTTTTTTTCCTCCGGATATATTTCAACATTTTTATTAATTTTCTTAGGACCTTTTTTTGGGTTTTTATGGAGGACTGGTTTCATGAAGATTCCATGGCTTTATAAAGAATATTGACCTTTTTTTTTTCTTTATACGATGTTTCTTTTTTTTTGTTTTATTGATGCATTTTTATATGCATTGTTTCAAATAATCGCAAATTAAAATTGAAATAACGATCAATTACATATTTAAATTGTAATGAAAATTAAATTTCTAATTATAATCAATTACAATTTTTTATTAAAATATTACAAATTTACAAAATAACAAGTAATACAAACATAATAACATATTCAAAAAGTTAAACTATTATAACTCACTATAAAAAAAAATAGACCAACTCTGTTTTATTTTTATTGTGGGATGGCATTCAAGTTTTTTTTAATTTTGGATACAATTATTTCTTAATACAAAATTACACGAATTGGTATAGTTTAACTTTAGGACTACGTTATTTCGTTCTTGCTCGTCGTGATTGTTTCAATTTGCAATATTTTAATTTACGTATATATAGTATATCACTCCTTCTCTTTTAGTTTTTAGTTTATTTTTAAGTTTATTCTTAAGTTTATTCTGCACTTATAAGTCAGTTCATCATCAGTCAATTTTAATTCTAAGACTAAATATTTTCTCCCATTTTAAACAATGTTTTTATTATTATTTTAGATTATATTCCATGCTTTGTCTTATTTTCATTAACAATTGCATTTTTTAGTATACTCCTTAAATCATCCTTTCTTTACTAATTCGTTAAATATTTGTCTCTTTATTTTAATAAATTATATATTTTATCCTAAATTGGCCGAAACTTTTTTCACTCGGGCACAATAAAATCCATCATCATCATCATCATCTCCCTCTTTCCGCGTAACGTTCATGATTATCCAAACCATAATTGTTATTAATGTTATAATAATCCTTATTCCCGTTGCGGTTTTCAGCTAACAACAGCCACAAGCCTGAAGCCTAAAATTCAAAAGATCCATATCGATATAATAGTAACGCTGGGGATATTCCACGGTCTCCCCCCCCCTCCCTCTTCCTCTTTCTCTTTGATATCGCCTTTCTTGTCAAAAATCTAATCTGCGAAGGAAACCTTGCTGCTGAACAGCAGATAAGGTGCTGTTCACTGTATTCGCACCCAAAGAGAAAAAGAGACCCTAAAGGGACGCTGCCGAGGTGGTGGAGGGCGGGAGGGGGGCTATCAATGTTATATATGTATAGAACGTAAAGGAAACGACAAGCTCGGGTGGTTAACCGGTGTCGAGGTGTCCGACCAGTTGTTACGTGGATTGATCGTTCCGAAGAGAGCAAAACGACTGAAAAAGCAAAAGAGAGAGGAAGAGGGGGCAGCATAGAGAGGGGGGGGGGGGGGTTCGAAGAGTCAGGAAAAGAAAGACGAGGAAAAAAAGTACGAGAGAAGCGTACAACGTCGATAAAAGGGCGATAGGGATGGACAAGGATGATCCAGGGGAAAAGAGGATCGAGAATGAAGTCCAGAGGATGATGATGATGATGATGATGATGATGATGATGATGATGATGATGATGATGATGATGATGATGATGATGATGATGATAGGGTTTATTAGAACCTGGTGTTAAATTTACGGTGAAAAAAATAAATAACAAATAAATAAGAGAACGAAGGATAATGACGAATAAAAAAATAATACAAATATGAAAGTATAAAAATATCGGAACATAAAAAATGAAAAAAAATATTAGTGATGAAGTACATCAACGTATATTTATTATTTATTATTATTAGCTTTGAGATATAGTTTAAGTTTGGTTTATTTCAATTTTTGTATTTTCATTATGATTTATAGTAAGTTTTGGGGTATCGTGCGTTTTTTATTGTACTTTTTGGTTTAATTTTTATTTCATTTACGTATTTTTTTTTTAAGTTAACATTTTTTAAAACCTTAATACTTGCTTTAGGCACGTGTCATTTTTTGCAGAAACGATCTGTTGGGGTATTCATAAATATAATAAATAATAATAATAATAAATAATAAATCGTATTAATCAATCAATCCTTTGAAGATTCTCTTTGGGAATCTGACGTTTCTGTCGAGTCACTCTATATATGTGTAAAAGGGAGTAAGAGAAAGAGGGGGAGGGTAAGGACGAGAGAGGATAGGAGCAAAAGGACATTGATCGGGATGGAGCAATCTCGTCCTCGTCCTTCTCTCCCTCTGGGCGCGAGAGGAGCGAAAGACAAGTTCCAGTAGTGATTGTCCACCGATACGTTCTATATCCGCACTCTTTCGCAAGTTGTCTTCGTTCTCTTGGAGTTTCTTGTTGTTTCTTTGGGTTTCCACGCAGCGGAGCCACCAAGGATCGATGTCTCCTTCCTCGCGAGCATTACAGCTGCACATCCACGCGATAGAAAATACTCGCCGAGAAGGGAGTGGAGCGTCAACGAACATGGAACATGCGGAGGCTTGCAGGAAGGTGCCTTCGAGCTCTTCTCTATCTTTTCCTCTCTCTCTCTCTCTCTTTCTCTATCTTTTCTTTCTCTCTCTTTGGTTCTTGCAATCTCGAGCTGTTGGGTCGAGGAACGCGATGAGACGCCACTCGTGTGGTGTTCCTGACGACACTCTCTCTTTCCCACTCTCTTTCTCTCTCTTTCTTTCTCCTTACCTCTCTTGCGGTGATTTTGTAGAAATTTATAAGATTTTTTATGGGTTTGCATGGTTTTGTCGAATTTTGTAAGATTTTTAATGGTTTTCTATGATTTTGTATTCTTTTGTATGGTTTTGTAGAATTTCTTATGGTTTTGTATGGTTTTACACGCTTTTGTATGATTATTATGGTTTTCTATGGTTTTATATGCTTTTGTGCGGTTTCGTATGGTTATGCATGGTTCTCAAGGTTTTGTACAAGTTTGTATGATTATTTATCACCTTGTATGTTTTTACATGGTCTTGTAGGATTTTGTAGAATTTTTTATGGTTTTGGACGATTTTGTATCGTTTTATATTATTTCGCATAACTTTATATGCTTTTTCACGACTTCGGATGAGTATTTAAATGGATGAAAAAAATGATTAAGTGCATTAGGAAAAATACACAGGAAAATCATAAACGTCTCTTCAATTGAACTTTCATTTTTTGGTATTTTTTTCTCATTCCCTCTCCTTTTCCTCTTTCCTAGCCCTGAATTCTTTCTTTTCCTCTTTGCACTTCCTCTCGACCCTCTTTTTTTCTATCGCCCTCGTCCAACCGTCTTTTACTCAATTTCTTACACTATTTATCCATTTGCACCAGAGGCTCAGGCCTCATTACTCCCTTACGCACGTACCTGGACCGTTCCGCGTTCACGATAATTGCTACGCGAGAAACATACAAATATATATATATATATATATATATATATATACATATGTATATATACACAGGCATGTCCTGAACTCTAGGACATCTCGGACGTAACTCATGGATCCACTCTCTGTCACGGGCTTCCATTTCTCTCCCTCTCGATCTTTCTCGTTAAACTGTTCTTCCCTCCTCTCGCGGGGACAATTTTTTTCCCCGCGATCGCACTTGCCTGTCGCATTTTTATCGTGTTCTTATCGTGGACAGGTTCGTTATCGTCATTATCATCATCATCATTATCTTCATCATCATCATCATCGTTATCGTCATCAGCATCAATATCATCATTAGGATCATCGCCATAATCGTCATCATTATCATCATCATCATCATCATCATCATCATCATAGACATCATTATCATCATCATCATGACCGTCCCATCCCAATTAAATAAACGACACTCGCCAGCAATCAAGAAATTACTTTTTCCTTCAATCGACTAAAGCATTGTTCTCCAATTTTCCTCTCCATGAATTTTTATCGTTCTTCCGCGATCCAAAGTTTTTCCTACCGCGGCGTGTTTCGCATATTTCTTGACTTTTTTACGCGCGGTCTTTGCAACATTCCCGGGACGTTCGCCGCGTCGTTTTTTCACCGCTGAGCCCGAACTGGAGCGTCGCGTTTTCGAATTCTTCACAACATATCTCTGATACGCGGATTTTTCCTGGCGCGCGGAACAACGGGGAGGGGGGAAAGAAGGAGGAAGTTGAAGAGCTCGGGTCGGAAAGTATGCGGTCACGGCACGCTGAATATCTCGTCCTCCGAGAGCAGACGTCGCGCAGCCCCGTTCCAGCTCCAGCTTCAACTTCTTGCACGTACGTGTATATGGCGAACACTACCGGCTAAAAGTATATTTTACCTGCCTCGAGGACGCAGCTCGGACCCTCCAAATGAATATCTGCCATCCCCCCCTCTCGCTCTTTTTTTTCTCTCTTCCTGAATTATCTTCCATTTATTCTGTCATTGTAATAATAATCATTACAGCAATTACTCTGATAATAATAGTGATAATAATAAAAGAATAATAATAATAATAATTATTATTATTATTTTAATAATAATAAAAATAATGGCCCTAGCCGAAAACTCGAAATCAAGAGGGATATTAGAGCGAAAAATGATCACAATTAATAAAATATTTTTATTAAATAGAAAAGTGTATAAAATTAATAAAGTATTTTATAAAATGTATAAAAATAACGTTTTTAGTAATTCAATTATCATTTAACAAATTATATCGAACTACTATTGTATTATTTTTAACTATTTTTTCAATAATTCAATAAATATTGTAAAAACATTTCGTTGAATCATAAAAAAATAGTTAAAAAATACGTATCACAATAATCACAACTTATATTAAAAAATAACAATAAAAATTATCAAAAAATAATCTTTCAAAATGTGCTTACTTTTCCCCTAGACATAATTTCCTCATTAACTAAAAGTCAACTTTTCCCGATCGTTTCACCGCCATAAATCCAAGAAAAATTATTCAAACTTTCGCTCCCCAAAAGAACGCTGAAAAAGATTATACAAACCCAAACAACAAAAAAAGCTAATAAACGTTAAGAACCGAGGATGTTGGGCTTTTGGCCTTTATTGTACTGAGAAGTGAAAAGCTTGGTGTCAAAAGGGCGTAGGGGTCCGCGCGGACGCAAGAGTACCTGGTCGTTGCGCGCGCACGATGATTCTTTGCTTCCCGAGGCGGGAAGAGCGCCGGGCCGTTTTTAGCGCGACGGGCCGCCATAGGGGGCAGCCAAGGAGCGTCGCGGGCCGCCTCTCTCAAAGCGGCCGGAGCAAAGATCGGCCACCACACGCCAGAAGGAAAAGACCAAGAGAGACCAAAAGAGAGAAAGAGAGAGAGAGAGAGATCCGAGATCGCGGATCAGATCGTGTTTGCTTTGCCGGACGCCGCGTGTGCCGCGCTCCATCTTTTCCGCTCCGCGGACTCGACGTTACCCAGATCGCGCTGCGATCTTTTCTCGCACGCACGCACCGTTCTCCCCCCGGTACATTAAATCCGGCCAATGCTAGTCTCGTAGTCAAGAATTACGAGAAAAAGGGGATTACGAGGGAGGGGATGGGGAAGGGGAGGAGATTAAGTGGTGGGGGGGGGGGGGGGGGGGGGGATTGGTGATGACTCGAGTGTAACGTGGTCACGCACGTTCAACCGGAATCGTCATATGCAAAGCGACACATTGGTTTTCACAATGAACAAAAAGGGTATATGTGTTATCGGTCGATTCGATGGACTCTTTAAGGCAGTACTGGGCGATTGACTAGTCGACGGTGTATCTATAATTCGTTGATTCTAATGATAGAAAAGATACATCAGGTTTTATGCGTTATGATGTTTAGTGTAGAAAAATCATTTAATAATTATTATTTCATAATTATTCAAATGTATATTTCAATCAATAATGAATTTATATTTATTATTTATTATTTAAATTTAATTGAAAGCGGTTATAATAATAATACCTGATAATTAAGAACATTCACAATTATAATTAATAATAATACTTATAATTAATAATTATTTCAAATAATTATTAATAAGTATACAAAAAAATGGACGATTAATCGACGAAAAAATGTCAAAAAAATCGAGCCCTTACAAAACGAAAAAAAAAATACGAAAAAGAGAAGAGGGAAAAGAGAGGGAATGCTGGAGTCGACACAGACGATGAATAAAAACGAAGGCTGGACTCGCGAAAAAGGCAAGAGACTCGATCGGAGCAAGAAAAAACGAGATCGAATAAACGTAAAAAGGAAGAAGACAAAAAAATGAGGAGGAATAAAAAAATGGAAGATGATGGAACAAGGTTAAGAGGGAGGGCGGCGCGAGGAGGAGAGGGGGAGAGGGCAGCAGGTGGCTCAGTCGAGTTCCAGGGTGGAGGGTGCGACCGTACAAGGCCGCTGAGAGGAGGAATAATGTCGAAGAGAGATCGAAGATCGGAAAGATCACTGAACGATCCCTTAAGAGGCATGTTTCCCTTTCTTTATCTTCCATTTCCTTTTTCTTCTTGGGATCAAAATCGTCGATCGATCGTTGTCACGCGATATCCCTTTGAAATATTTCTATCTCCCTCTCTATCTCTTTTTTTTTGTAATTTTACATGTTTACTTGTAATTTTACATGTTTCGCTTTTTGTTAAATTAATTTCTTGCCCCAAAGATTAACAAGGGCATAATAAATTCTATCATCATAATCATCTCTCGCTCTCTCCGTCTTTCTTATTTTCATTCGTGCTTGTTATTTTCATTTTTATTTTTCCAATTTGTATTATTTGTATTTTTATTTTTACTTAACGTTTTGTTACTTTTTTGCTTATTGTTCTGCTTTTTTAATTCTACTTTTTACTTTGAGTATAATTTCTGTTTATTTCAGTTCGTTAATTCTATCATTTCTATTTTATTATTTTATTATATTTTTTTTTGTCATTTTTGTTAATTTTATCGTAAGACTTATACACATATATTTTTATGCCCTTTTTAGGGCATAATGAATCACATCAATCAATCAACCTCTTTTGATGACCTCATAAAAGGTCACTTATCAAAAATATTGATAAATAAATCAATATTTTTCGAAAAACAATACAAAGTCCCTTCATTTATCCAAAAAACAAATCATCGTCGTCATTTTTTCCCTTAATTTATTTTTTAATCTTTTTTCCTTTTCTTTTTTTCATTTCTTAAGTCCCTTCCGGCCCTTCCTCCTACGAGCTCTTCGTCCTGTCGACGATCCGTCATTCTCGTTGACCAACCCTGAATACGTAAGAGCGAAAGAGAGAGATGGATATACATAGGATTCATGATACTTTGAAATTAAGTTGTCCAACGGATATACGCTTTGGGCGAGTCCGCGTTCGTGTTCGCATGCGCAAAGACCCTCGGTATAAACCGCTCGACTGTTTCAAGTATTTCGTCTTACCTGATGCCTTTAATGTGTACATTGAAGAATACCGGCATCGGAGATTTCCAAGCGCAGATTTCTCCATGCTAATAGCATGGGAAATGGAAAATGCCCCTCAGGGTACTCTAAATATTAATATTAAAGCTTCATATTTTATCAAGTGTCTTTAAAGTTCATCTCGCTAAAAGTACTCAATAGAGGGTTGTAAAATAAAATCTTTATTTTTTCAAATCCCCTTAACCCACATTTTTAAATATATATATATATATACAGGATGACTTTTATAATACAACCTTGTTTTTCAAGGCTCTTGCACCATGATTTAAGGACTGCAAAAATAAATGTTTCAATAAAATAAAACATAAATAAATTAAATATTATATATAATAAAAATAATTAAATTTCATGTATGAATATTCATATAAATTATTATATTGTCATTTAATGAAATATATATATATAAATATATATACATATACAATTTATCCCCATCTTCAATATCAAATATTGACTATTAGCCTGAGAATAAAAAAAAGACGAACGTACGCTTGCTTGTTTGAATATAAAATATACATTCGCATAGTTATATAAATGTATGCGTGCATAATTAGCTCCTGAGTGACTAATCCGATTTTCTCGTTCCTTCTCCCGAGCAAAAATCTTCTAGTTCTCCCTTTCTCTCTCTCTCTCTCTCTGTCTCTCTCCTTTTTTCACCATGATTTGCGCGCGTTCCGTGCTCGTTCTCTCGTTTCTCGAGTTATAATTTATTGGGGTAATGAAACCCGCTGGCTCGAGTCTCTTTCGAGATGAGGAGAGAGAAAGAGAGAGAGAGAGAGAAATAGAGAAAGAGAGCGAGAGAGAGAGAGAGAGAAAGAGAAGGAGAGAGAGAGAGAGAATCTCTCAACCCTCTGCATCGCATAAATGAGAAAGAGAGACAGAGAGAGAGAGAGAACGAGAAAAAAAAAAGAGAGAAAAAAGGGGAGAAAACAAACGTGGCAAAGTAGCAGAGAGAATCAGCTACCGGTCATCTGCATGACGAGTAAATAGTTTTACATTACTGGCGCGAACATCGCAGTTTCTAACCAACGATCGTTAGATAACTCATCCTCCTTGAATTTTAATCCTCTCTCTCTTTCTCTCTTCCTCCTCTCTTCCGCACCAGATCCGCGATGGTACCCTTAAATAAATACCTTCATATTTCTGCACCCAGTTACAGGAATTTATTAAAAACAAAACAACGATTAAATAAATAAAAACTAATGTCCAAGCATTTATGCAACCCGATCTCCCTGATAACAAAATCCACTGCAGTTTTTATTTATTTATTTTTTTTCGTAACGTTAATTTATTCGTAGGATTTTATTATTCGAGCCCTTTAAATCCGCAGACTATTTCACGGTTTTCGTCGTTTTATTCAAATTGACCATTCTAACTTTAATTCATTCGTCTCTCGTCTGATCTTCTTTGTTTCCTCGATTTATTCCTCTTTCGTAAAATATATGGTTCCATTTTCAAATTTGGATATTTTTGTACTTGACAATTATTTATTGTACTTGATTTAATATCCCTGGCGAAATATTAACATTTTTTCTATTCCTTTTTGTTTTTTTTTCACTTCGAAAATATTTATTGCGTCAAGTTATTTATCGAATTTAAAAAATAGATCTGACTTTTAAATATCCGAAGTACTTCCGCCTGGGAAAAAAAAAACTATTGTCGCTATCGGTTAACACCTTTCGTATTGAGCAATTTCGTTTCAACAAATATTTCTGTGAACCTTGTAGTTTCGAAGATACGCAAGGTGCTGATAGTTATTGATCCACCCTGTATATAAATATATATATATACACACAATCATTATTTATATATCTATATATAATTTATATATATAAATATAAATATTATTTGTCTATATATATATATATATATGTAATTATATTTACATATATAGATACATATATAAATATACGTTGATTTTGTCGATATGCAAATGAAAATAGATAGGTGGCGTTGCGGTAGCGTGACGTTTATACTTCGGATCGTTAGCGAAACGTTAAATTCGTATTAGAGCGATGATTAATTATCGAAGCCCTCGCCATGAAGCCTCGAGATTAATTTATGGTTCCCGAGAAGTGTTGTAGGTTAGCCCGAGGGCTTTGCGCGAACCGGTACGCATGCGCACATCCGACGATCGCAAATAAAAGGACCTTAAGCTGCAAACGCTTCGACACTTCGAGTGACAAGCTATATATATATATATTTATATATAGTTTTTTAAAGCATCTGCGTTTATTTATAAAATGTAACTACGTTGGTAATGGGAAGTTATCGCGTCCGAAGCGAATATCCGAGTACTCGAATGTGGACTCGAAAGATTCTCGATCTTCGAGATTCTCGACACCGTCAATGCGTGCGCAAACAACATTTGTGAAGCGGTAACGCAACTCTTCGAAACTGATAAAAAGTATGCGTGAGAAACGCGAGGGCGTTTATCGATCGACGCATAAACGATAAATTGTTGATGTTGCTAATTTTTTATGAGATAACGAAGAAATTCGATCCTTACGATTAGGGGGACGTTTCGAATTTCAAACCTAATTTCACATCGATTTTTGATTATTTTGTTTCATTTTCGAGTTTGTTTGGGTTTGTTTATTTACAATTATAAATGTTCGTTGTGACTGATAATAATAATGATGATAAATGTAATAAATTTACATTGTTAATTAAGTTATTATATATATTTTTATTAAGATTTATTATTGATATTTTTTATTTATAATAAACGTAACAAATATTGAAAAATGACTGAAAATTTGAGCTCTTAATTATTGTCATATTATTTATTTATTTTTGTGTCTATTTGTGTATTCATGAAATGAATAGTTAATTAATTTATTTATTGATTTATTATTTTTATTTGTTTATGATCTTGTCATTTTTTCACTGATTATTTTATCTCTGAATTTTCGTAATCTGTTTAATTATTCATCGACAGAATCAATTATATATTTATTTATTGATTTATTTGTTAACTTATTCGTTTAACTATTTAATGCTCCACTATATATATATATATATATATATATACATATATCAGCGGATAAAAAATAAATAAAATAGGGAATGATTAAGAACTCAAATATGTCCGGGAATCGTTTTTGTATTTTTCTCGCCTCGCCAATTAATTTATAATCCACGGTAGGTTTCCCGAACACGTGAGTTCGTGCGCGTGTGTATGTATGAATGGAAAACAATTAGAGAAGAATTAGAGCCGGACGATAATGGGTGGTACCAACGACAGGATTTTAATTGGTCATAGTCGATACGTAAAAATGTGTAACAACAACGCATGTAATTAAGTATTGATCGATAAAATGTATGCTCGCAAAGCGGAACCGTTGAATATATTATTATGTTGTAGTATGATACAATGCTCAATCCAAGTGCTCATTATGCTCGAGTGCACGGATAAATTATTATTATTTTTTGTTTTTTTTTTTCATCTTCGACTGTGCATTCGTTCGTGCACGCCACGATGAGAATGATTATTGTTGATATCTTTTTTTTAAACATTATCTTCAAACAAATATTATTAATATATTAAAATATCGTAAATATAGATATTTATCAAAATCTTAAATAAGTATATTTATATTATTGCCATTACTATTTTTATAAATTATTAGTATGCGGTTAAATGTCAATTTATAACAATAATAATTATAACGAAAAATAACTACTATTATTATTATTAATTTTATCGATCATATTTTTATACATTGTTATACATATTTATAATTTTATATATATATATATATATATGAATATTTGATATATATTTGTTTATATTTATTACATATATATGTATTTATTTATTTATTATTTTTTTAGTATTAACAACTTCTATTATTATTAACTGTTGATAATAACCATTATTTTCTAAAGATTATTACAATCAACAATACCTACTAAAATTATTATTTATTTCGGTCTTTTTTTTATTTTTTATTCATACTATTATTACTATTTATTATGATTATTATTTCGATCGTTATTGCAACCCGCTAAGTAAGCTCAGGATCGCAGCGAGCTCGCGAAAATTCCACGATTCGTTCATTTTTCATTTCTTTTCTTTTTTTTTTTCGTTTTTCTTACAAGCGAACTCCATTAGAATATAATCGAAGCACGCAGCAAACGGATAATACCCCAACAATATTATCAAGACAACGCGGAGCCGCAATAGATCTTGGTTAAAACTTGTTTCCCAGATCTACATGTCGAGTCATTCGGTCATTAATCACCGTATGGATTATCGGCGTTTCGACGTTTCATAATTTGCAGCGATGCTGGATATTTGCAATCGACGATATATATATATATATATATATATATATATATATATATATATATATATATAGAGTGTATCGAAAACACTATTTTTATAGAGAAATAAATTTTTTTATTGA
>JAPYZI010003732.1:0-16508 GCA_030523105.1 Ophioninae sp. A BG-2022a | reverse complement strand
ATACTACCATTTTTGCTCTAAAGTTGAAAATTAACGAGTTATTTCAGAAAAATCGAAAAACTGAACTTCAAATCAAGATGGCGGCGATTGCACAATCAGGATTGTCCCGAAAATCGAAATGTAGACTTCCAACCATCCTCCCCGACGTTTAAAAAAAAAATTGCTTCCAGGAATTTTTTCTATTTCATCCGCAGCGTTAGTCCAGTCTATCTCGACTGGACTAACGCTGCGGACGTAGCGAATCTACACGTAAATACACCCACATGCGCCCACGCCCAGCGATCGGTAATTGTCACGCCTCGATTCTTCGCCCGAAAAGTCGAGGCTTCATGGCCGAATTTATGGATCCGAGGAAACAACATACACAGAAAAGGGTAGATTTCTGGTTCGCAAGTTTATTGACTCGCACAAAAATCACTTGTATCGTTTCTTAGAACGTCCATAAAATATATTATAACAAATGGTACTAATGAAAAACGAGCGCTCCTCAGAAAGCTGCCAGATAAGTGGTGCCAACCGCCCACGCTCGTAACACCGCGCGGACGTTTGCGTGGCGGGACGGACAAGGGTGCCACCATGGAAACTAGAGTAAAGGAATGGGCGCAGCGAGCTATAGAAGTGGACACTAAATCCGTGTATATATATATATATATATATATATATATATATATATATATATATATACGCACGCACGCACACACGCGCACACACACACACATATGTAAATGCAACGAGCTTTGGGCTGCGCAAGCGCCAAACGGTATTACACTCCTATTGGCCGAAGTTGGCCACCTTTACGACGCTTTTGGCAGAATACGAAACTATTGAAAGAACAGATTTCCAGTACGCTGGTACTACGTATTCTCCTATCCTCTGTCTACTCCTTTACTCAAGTCTCCATGGGTGCCACGAATTTGTGTGCGGGGCGCCATCTATTGGTAGTGACTCGCGGCTCAAAACTGCAAAATTGCCAGTACCGACCTAACGAGGGGCGTCGCCGAAAGTTTCGAGCGTGTTCGTCATTTCCGAACATATTTTACAACCAACTGTACGGGTCTTATATTTAACCGATATATATAATTTGTTAATCAACTTTATACGTGAATTACAATTAAGAGAGTAAATTATTCGATCAAGAATTGGGCAATCTTTATTCTCAAATAAAAACACGCACGTCAAATCATCCAAATCCAATTCTTACTGAACTGTGTTCGAAACTCGTGCGGAACCCAATTAAGACTCACAGCGTAATCTTAAGTCTTTTCAAAATTCGGGCACAAACTCGGCATGCTCGCGAGACCAACATAAATCTCCCCTCCGGGATACAAAACCCTTACAGGTTCAGACAATACAATCCTTAGTCATCGTGTGGCGCAACGTTCCAGGCTTCGCTGGTAAAACCCAAACAAACTCCCAGTCGACTCACGAGACACGTTGCCATCTCTGCACTTTGAAAAAACGAATCCCGAAACAATGCCGAATTTCCGATCCTCCATCCGTTCTGGGAATATTGAATGTGTTAAATTGACATTAGCAGATGACCGAAAACCTGGAACCGCGACAATCCACCATCCGGTGCAATTATAATTTTCACGTGGCTGAACGGTCCTCTGCAAACAAGATCTTTATAAACGTGAATTTTATCTGGGCCAAGCTGAAAACGAACATCAAAATAACGTATTAATTGAACTGAATTAAAAAAAAAATCGAATTTGGGACAGTGAACATAACCTAAAAAAAAAAAAATCAATTGAAAACGCAGCTACTCTTACTTTCGTCGATGGCAAAATCGTAATCCAATTTTTCCCGGGCAAAGATCGGAGCTTTCCGGACTTGAGAATACCTTGGATCTTTACGTTGTCCGGAAAGTTGCCTTTGAAATGGGTAGTTTCGACTATGATGCTATCCACACTTCCTGTGCAAGCCAGCTTGAAAATTGCCCATTCTTCGCCAGTCACCTGACCAAAGCGTATCGTCCCCCGTATGCAAATGCAAAAACAGAGAATTTGAATAAACGGAGGAAGGAAATAAACCTATCGGTTATCACGAAGACATAAAACCGCGACAAAAACAAAACGAGAAAAATTCGGTGATAATTGCACGTCGCTAATTGGAATGTTAGAAATCCTTTTTCGCTCGAAAACAAACGCGCATTCTGAGGTTTACAAAAAAAAAGCGAGTTTATAACAGTAGCTAAACGGCCAGGAAACTAACCTCCTTTAAGGCATCAGGCCACCATATAATTATTTTTTATTCATATTTCTTTTTTAATAAAACCTGCAAAATTTAAGATATACTACGTATTAAAAGATACAAAATTGACTAAAAAGTTATTTTTTGGCAGGAAGGTTGAGCCTCTGCGGGCAGTCGACCGTGCAGTTAAATCCGTGTTTATAACTATATAATACGAAAGAGACACGAACAGCACGAACAGCTTTTCAAAAAAAGACTCGAGACTTTCATTAAGCTGCCGAAGGAGACGTCTATACGTCTATACGTCTCCTTCGGCAGCTGATTCAGATTCCGGAGGCCCAGGAATGGCTGATTGAAGGTAAGACGCGCAAAAACCGGACCGTCCGCTGAATAACCGCACATTTACCTTCTTTTACGATTATCTCGAAACTACATTTTTTGAACTGGTATCACAATATCGTAAACTATCCGCCCACTTGCTATAAAATATTTACACAATACTTTTAAATATATTATCGAAAATGTCACGTAGGATTTTTGCGATAACTTGATTAGTTTGTTTGTAAAGTATTTTTTTTGGCTCGAAGAACGTCGGTGAAAAATACACATTTTTTTCTTCGCCTCACCATAATTTGTTTAATGGTTGAAAAAAAAAGTGCTACGCTACATTGTATCGACACTACTCACGAATCAGCTGATTTGTTTGCTTTGTTTTCAAATCTGACATGATCGGGTAGCAGTTGGGACAACGACTGCGCGTATGGCGCGGATGGCCTCCGCGGCAACATGCGTAACGGCGCCATTTTTTAAATATTTTGAACGGACATTTATTAACGTTATTCTTAAAGCCCTTTCTGACGTTGTCCTTTCAAGTTTATTATATTTTTTCTTAATATATCCATTTTTCGATTGGCCGAGGTGGCCAGACCCCATAAGATCACTTACGGAGTGAAAGCAGAAGCTAAGAAAAAAGAATATTGGTGGGAGTTGACTTTATAATTCAAGTGAAGTTTCTAATGCTTCCTTGTGTTTGGTTTTTGTTACGACCAAAAAATCTCAAAGTACATCTATATTTATCGATTTTATCCAAACTCTCCTTTTATAAACAACGTACTGCTTATTTCGTCAGTAAAAAGTCCACTTTTTTGGGATGGTTTGGGTTACGTGTGAACCCGAATAAAAGTGTAAGATCTTATATTTTACGAGAAATGTATCCGTTCCTGGAAGATTTTTTTTCAAAGATTATTGTGAAGATTCTCTGGCCGCCATTTGTTTCGAAAAATAATAATAAACGATACTTCCATACTTCAATATAATGTTGAATAATCCCACAAAAAAAAATCCCATTGTTTTTATTATATATATCTGGATCCCAAAAAGAAATCATCGAAGTTTAGTCTTCTTTTTAGTAGCTAAAATCGAATTCCAAAAATAAAAATAAAATAGCGAAGATTCAACGAAACCTGAATAATTCCTGAGTCGTTGATCCTAATAACCGGTGGCCGGTCCAATCTCCGAGCGGTCTCCCAACCGTCTGCCATGTTTATCGGACCACCTGATTTTATCAAGTTACGTGGATGCCCGTAATGCGCGTTGCTGTAATCCTCACAAATTCCACCATTCTTCATCGATACAAGATCGATGGGTAACACGAGTATTGCGCGGTCCCAATCCGGCGAGACTACCCCGTAAACTCGCAATCTCGCGATACCACCGTCCGGATAAAGGTTCAATCTCAGATGCGTCCAAGGTTTCTTCGAATTGACCGAGACGTACGTTTTTCTACTCCTCGGATAACCGGGCTTCAAGTCTGACATCGGTACAAGGGTTTCCCAATTCTTGAAATCCCGTAGTACGAAATAATTATGATATTTATAACATTAAGTAATAAATAATTTAAAAAAATTATATTTCAATGGAAATCAATTGAAAGTTTAATTTCAATATTAGTAATCTGATAAATCTGCTTGCAGCTATTATTATTGCTGTTGATATTATAACGATGATAATAATCATTATTATTTATAATTTAATATAAAATTATTAATACTTGAAATTACTATTCTTTTTCTTCTTCCGTTTTCCGATGTACACCCTTGCGGGTTTGCTCGTTTCTCCAGACTTCGTTTCGTTTTTCTCTGTATCTTCTTTATATCACGATTTTTCATTTACGTTTACGAGATATAGAAACTGCGGAAAACCTATGCCGGTACAGCTAGTCCCAAATTCACCTGCCGGCCTCGGTTTGAATCCGGAACCTCCCGATAGGCTGACAAGGGGTTACCCACTTGACCAACGGATCAGTTCTTTATTTTAAATTACTATTATCTTATTATTTTTGTAATATTATTTGATTAATATCAATTATTGTATTCTATTCTTGTTAGTAACAAAAATAGCTATAATAATTAGAAGCACATTTTTCAGGTTTCTAATATTTGAAATAATATTTTTATTTTATTTTAATATTTTTCTGATTTAATTTCAATTGTATTTTCATTATTCGATTCCAAACCCATTCAATTTCAATTCCACTTCAAATATGTTCAAATGGAAAAAAGAGTATGGAAAGAGGAAGGAAAAAATTGCTAACCGTTATCGTCTCAACAAACTTACCTCTGTTCTCAAAGCGGCCATTTTTAAAAGACTTTCTTCCGACGCGGAGCTTCCCATTTTGCTGTATCTCGTGGGAAATTTTTTCTGATCTAACGTAAAGAAAAATATGATTCTTTTCTCATCGTAAAATATTTGTTTTCGGCAACCATCAATTTTTTCAAAGCGCGGAAAGAAAAAAAGAAAATATTTGAAAATTCCGTGCCAAAATATTGATCACCTCGCTCATTGAGTTCAGCGCTTTGTATGGAAAATCTCGGTGCATAATTGCCCGTGAAGTACGCGGTATCGACGCAGAAACCCTCGATAAGAGAACGTTGACCTAGGGCTATTATCGTCCAATCATGGCCGGCTTGTCTTTTTCTTCTCGTTTCCCATCCGTCCATCCACTTTCCGTACTCCGTGAAGAGATTCTCTTTCCACGTTGGTTCCTCGCTCTATTCGAACATCTTTATCGTTATCGACTTCAACGTCATCATTAAGCAGTTGTTTTTAACACTTAACGTAGGATTCTGCTTTAAATTCTTGAAAAAATTGATTATTTTTCACATTTCTCGAAACTTAGAACAAAGAAGTATCCTTGGTCATATTCTCATTACAAATGTATAAAAATAGCCTTGTTTTCCAGGACGCAAAGTAGAAGCGTGCCTTAACGATTGGAGTTGAATATTGTTTTTCAACGTTAAATTTTCGATTCAACCAGCGAATTATGTTTTTACAGTAAATATACGAAGATGACCCATTATTTATGACAATAGTCGGGTTTGTTTGCAAATCCTACAATTGTTTCTTTCTTTAAACCCTACATTTAAAATTCAGAATCGATAGAATAAACCGTTCAAAAATAATGTTTCCATTGATACACAGCGGTATATTGAATATATCGTAACCCCCTTAAACCTCGTTTCATCCCTGGTTTTCGAAATATAATAGTCAATGAAAATCGAAATTTAATGCTTAATGAATTTCGAAATTTACAGCTTAATGACGCGGAAGAAAACAATGTTTACCTTAAGGAGATTTTCAGCAACTGCGAAGAAGTCATCCGTGGCGAAAAGTATCCTGCCTCCATTCTGGTCAAATTTGTAAATACAACGTATATTTATCTATTAGTACACACGATATCTGTACTTTACAATTATTTTATGTTAACCGAGTAAAAATTGTTCTTGTAACGTTAAATTTAAATGTTATTGTTAATTGTAAACTCTATTCAAATCCATGAAAAATTCGGTTTAGTTTTATATCATTTATACAGTAATACCCCACTAAACGCCGATAACGCGAATTTCACTTAACGCGATTTTTTGCGGAACGTATCTCTGGCGTCAAGGGCTGTCTTACTGTATGTTTAATTGTTGTTTAATTATTATATGTTATAATTATAAATAAATAATAAATATATTACGTATAATTTATAATAATATTTTTATTATTATAAATGATATATTATTTAATTATGATTATTATTATGTATTTAATTCTAAAAATTCGTTTCAATAAAAGTTCTTTTAATTGCATTTAAATCGAATGCAATAGCACTTAAGGCAGGAAGACAATTTACAACTTAAAAAATGATGATGGATTTCCTATGATTTTTTTTTTAATAGAAAGAATACTCATAGACATTTTTATATTTAAATGTGTTTTGTTTCATATTTCAATTGTTCGAAAAAAATATATAGACTCTTTAAAAATGTAAATTGCCCATTGTCTACATTAATATTTAGAAGATTTTGAAAAAATTGCCGCTCTGCTGGCGTCCTCTCTCACGCTGTAATTATTCGAAAAATAAATTAAAATGATTCTTAAAGACAAGACTCATATGCTGTCGGTGTACTAGGATTTTTTAAATATATGTAAAATTCAGGAAACGGTAGCTTAAGTCAATTTTGTGATTTTCCATGCAATTTTTGTTATATTTAAGGGCAAAGTAGGTTTTATTTTTCGAATTCAAAATTATACTTAGGTTCACCGACAACCTACTGATGCAACGAAGATGTGTGACAAATTTTATCGAAATCGGTGGAATAGTTTCTGAGTAATCATTCCAGCAGTTGGGAAAAACAGTTTTGAGAAAAACGTGCCCAAAATCGCACAGCTCCGTTTACGTTTTCCACGTTTACTCTTGAGATTTTTTTGCGAAAATTCCAACAATTCTTGGAATTTCGCTGTAAAAATTGGACACAATATTCTTAAGAAATTAAACTATGAATTTATGGAAAATAAAATCGATTTTTGTCAAATTTGGAAATGGGCTTTCTGCCTTAAAGGTAGATAATTAACCAGCTAACAATATCTGATCGAAATTTGAATGCTTACGTTAAAAGAAATTAAAAAGAAATTCAATTTGTATCAGCAAAGATTTAAAAAAATCAATTTTTCTATTTTCTACCTCCCAAATACAATGCAAATTTGCAATAATACTGATCTGTGTTTCAATTTTTTTGTATCGATATTTTCAAAACAGCATGTCGCCCGACGGTCAAGGTTGTACAGATTGGAGCAAAATTAATCTATACATTTTTGGTCACCTTGTCAGGCCCGTGCAAAGTCTGCGAAAAGTGCAAAAAAGATCGCGAATCCCCCGGTCTGTCCCGTATGGAAATTGTAATTGACATGGAAGTATTGAAAAGCAAATATCACCACCCAAACAAAATTAATTTGATAAGAGCGATAAGAAAAAAGATGACGCATCACCAAAATATTTAATTGACGTGCGTGCATGCTCATTAATTAATATTTTGTTTTTCTTCGCTCGCGGAACTTGCACTTGTTTGCACACAGCTGAATCGTTTTATTTTTTTAGTTGGCAGGAATTATTCCACTCGCATAATTGACGCCGGCGTCCTCGGAGATTTAAAATATCTTCCAGAGAGAGGCAACAACTTAAAAATCGTTTTAACTCTATTACATTTCGATTACAATTATTAAACTCTAAATTATAATTTAGAATTTGTAATTCTAAATTTTAATTTAGAATACATTCTTTTAAATTAATGAAAATTTATAATTTCGACAAAATGTATATAATTTAAAATTTTTTAAATATTGTGATTGGAATTTAGAATATGAGCTTGGCTAATCAATAATTACCCGAAAACTGAATATATGCAGCACACATTGAGTTTGTAGGTTATTATTCTCAATACCCCAATTTGGACTAACATTTTGCCCGACGGTTCATCCACCACTTAACTCGTTTTAACTTAAAAACCGAAAATGCTAAAGCAACAAAAATGTACACTGCGGCAGCCAAAGACTGTATAAACTTAACGATGTTAGTTAGATAAAAATACAACGCGTATTCGTATATGAGGGCACGAACTTTTCAATCTATCCACGAACCTACTTTTTTTTAATTGACAAGAGTCATAGGAAATAATATGGTTTAGAGAAAAGAAGCGTGTCCTTACATTGGTGGAGGCAAGTTCGTTGTGGTCCACGAAGTTGAGGTACTCGTTCCTGTTGGAATTGCACATTTGTAGTTGTTGGAGTGCGCACGAATCGGTAAACTTGACGCGATCGCAGTTTGTACAAGACTGTTCGCCACATTGACAATCAACAGAAAACCTAATTGCGATTATGCGTCGCCCGTATCACGGCTCATTACAATACGCCATAATTTGTGTATTTATCACGTTGGGTTAAAGTCGTTTCGTGAAGACGATCGAAAAAAGTCTTCTTGTGGACGACTGGGATAGGTCGTCCAGACGTTTCCCACCTTTGAGCCATTTTTATGAACGAGTTGATATTCATTAATAAAAATAACTCTGAGAGGAAAAAGATTACTCGAAGATCGACGATAAAATAACGGAATTTTACGTTTGCGAAACGGAGTTCGAAGGCTTAAAATATTACTCTCCAATCTGGAAAGTTGTCTGACAATTCTATCTTATCTGTGAAAAGCAGCAAAATTTCCGCTCCGCCGGATCACTCTGTGATCCACAACTCTCTTTCGAGGACTTTAACTTGGGACTTTATCGTAAATCACCTGGATACGATAAATAGAACTGGACGTAAATCACCATTGCTGTCAGAAGAAAAAGTAGATAACTTGGAATACGATTGTGTATTATACCTGTAACTATTTTTCTGTAAGGTATGATCGAATGAACTTTTCAATCAATCGAAATAGTATTCATATACTATCAACTTCCAATCTATCAAAAAAGATTAAGCGTTACTACTGGATAAATTTTTCTGTTCGAACGCGAAATTGTCGAATTGCGAGATGAGGTGCAGGTATTTTGAAATAGGCGTATATTCACTGTGTTCAACTTAGTTACTTAAACTCCCAATTGCGCCATTATCTTAGAAGAAAATTTAAGACTCACGATTGTTTCTGCAATTATCTTTGATCAGTCTTCAAACAGTTTTATAAATTAAATAAATAGGTTACTTGCAAAAACCACAAACATGATTTTTCCTTCCAGACTTCACTATAAATCCCTTTACAGAAAACACACAGGGTATGCTAAATTACCCAACAAATGGAAAGTGAAGCTCGTTACAACAGCACAGTGCATCATCGAAATCTGGTTTTGTTTGCAAACCTGTAATATCTTCGGGTATCAAGGAATCTAAAGAAATCGACATTGATGTATGGATCTTTTATTATCATCACGGTTTTCCAATAATGTCGACCATTTTCTTAACTAGTTCTTCGCTGGTGATCACGCGGTGGTGTCCTTCGTCGGTACGGCCCAGCTTGATTTTATTCGCGCCTCCTGTAGTTTCAACGAGTTTTTTGGCCGAGGCGTGAAACTCTTTGGCTCCGGTATGCCTCTTTACAGCCTCGATGTTGGAGGGATCAATTCCACCACCAGGCATGATGACGATGCGTTCGTCAGAACGATCGATCAGTCGCTTTATAAGGACGAGTCCCTCGGTTGCCCGGTCTCGTTGTCCAGACGTTAATATTCTCTCGAACCCAAGATCGATTATCGTTTCGAGCGATTTAAGGGGATAAACAGCCTCGTCGAAAGCACGATGAAAAGTTACCGGTTTGGGCTTTGCAGCGGTCACGATTTCCCTGCAATAGTCCGAGTCGATGCTCGCATCTTCTCGCAACGCGCCAAAGACGAAGCCGTCGACCTCGTGATTCTTCAGTATCTTAAGATCATAAAGCATCGCGTCCATTTCCTCGCGGCTGTAAACGAAATTGCCCGATCTTATTCGCAACATAGCGTACAACTTTATCCTTCCTTGGCTGTGCTCCTTGATGTACTTTATCAGGCCCAGACTCGGTGTCAATCCTCCTTCTGATAGGGAGGAACACGCCTCTAGACGAGTGGCGCCCCCTAAAATCGCGTTCCTCGCGGATTCGATCGAGTCGATACAAATTTCCATCTGTTGAGTAAACAAAAGATTCATCGTATTGAAGGCTTGAGCCAATGTATTCCAGTTTTTTTGTAAATGTCTCAGAACTTCAGTGGGGCTAGGGATTTATCGATAAGTGAAGAGAAATGCAGTTTGTCATGAAAGCGTTCAATGTTAGTGCGGAATGTCGCCGGTAAATCCATTCTAGCAAATACAACATGAGATTGAAGATGATTGCGGAGGTAACTAGAAGAGCTTCTATCGAGGATACCCTCCTTCCGTCTGTTTTTTTGCTACACACATCTTCGCGTACCTTTTCGGAGCGACCTCTGGGACAGTGATACATCAGCCCACATACCCAATACCACAGTTTTGCAAATAAGTCTGAAAACTCCGATGGTGAAACAAATACTTAAGAAACGGTGCGTCTTCTGCAATCACTTATTACCTCTCCGAAAATTTTTCGGATAGGATAAGCGAAATAAATGACTAAATATAAATCCGATGAACAAGTAAATAAATATATAAATAAATAAATAAATCTAATAGGATAATAAAATAAATAAATAAATATAAATAGTATAAGCGGAGCAGGATCAGCGAAATAGTAAATCCTATCCAGGAGGATAAGCGAAAATATTTCACTAACTTCGTTTTATGTTTCCAGCTTGAAAAGTGTTTATTGTAATGATCCCAATAAATTTATTTTTTTCAGGTTCCCGGCTCCAACACGAGATATTTCAATCATTTTATAAATTGAAGGTTTTATTGTTCTTAAGGAAATAATTTTTTTTTCATGTGGCCTGGATTATCGTACATTATAAATGTGAGCAAAGATTGATGACGCCTATAACAAAACAATTTTATTTAAGTGTTTGGAACATAACCGCTCATTCACGCGCCTGTGGTCGCTTAAATAAGCGGTTATGTTTACTGCTGAAATATTTTTCGGTCTCTTTCATACAACCTGCATCACTCTATAGTAGTGATCCTCATGATCACGAGTTGAAACGTTCGGTAATTCAATAAGAGGCCATCTCCTTGAAATTGTAAGCGAGTTTCAAGCCCTGTATGTATGTAAGACCGTGCCCAATACTATGTATGAACAAATCGATCTTCTCGATACTCGTGACGTGGCGGAACTTGCAATAGAATTGACCTCGCTGAGGGGGAACAAAATCTTGGTCGGAGTCATGGAGAGTAGAGGGAAGGAGTGGACACGGCGTGCTTTCGAAGCGGATACGAATGCAGCGCCTCCTCTTGTGGAGGCGCTGCAGTCGAACTCACACATACACGCGCGCGCGCGCGTCCGCGTGTGTGAGCGAGTGTGAGTTCGTGTGCGTAGGTGTGTAGTTCAATGTCTACTTACCCGTCGGCTGTCGTCGACAAAGTGTCACGGTGGGGAATCCAGCTGTTTGGTATGCCTCTCCGAATTTAAGTCTAAAGATGAAATCAACCAAATTTAAAGAGTAAAAAGTTCGTACACTTGATTAAAAAATACTGAACCACACTTAAACGCGATAGATCACAATATCACGATTATGACAGGAAGCAGGAGGCTATGCATCAAATCAGAGAACGTAGATTTACATAGAACAACGGCGCCCATATTAACGTGTGGCACAGAATGTGTAGTTTTTGTTTTCGGCTGCAGGGTGCGCGACGTTGTATCCGTGTGCCGCACACATACAGCGCGTCGGCTGTTCCCCCCGCTTCTGGTGTCTCACCTGTACGCAAGGCTTAGTGAATCTTTCTCGCTCCCTCTTGCACAGATCTATGCTTACACTTGGGAGGGGATTGCACTCTGGAGCTCCGTGGATCGAATACCGATGTCGAAGAATTTTTTTTCCCGTCAACAGTTTCCATGTTTGCTACATGTTTAACTTACATATAATCAACAGTTTGTTTATATGTAAGTTATTTTTTTATAAGTAAAAAAATTCTCGTGCCCTTGAAGAACGTTCGCCTTTGAAAGACGAACAAAAATTTGAAAAAATATTTCTTCCGTTGGTTCTTTATAAGTATGGTAAATATATCAGTGATAAGAATATTTGAACTCCATGTTATTGTTGACAACGTGAGAGTCAGTAATAATCAGCGATCCTTTAGTATTTGTTTCCACTGTATTCTATTACAGGTTTTATAAAAATGATATTGATTTTGAATATATATATATATATATATATATATATATATATATATGTAAGACATCGAACCATTCTCAAAGTGCATGTCAGAAATTGAACATAAGTGATTCTCATGCGAGTGAATTATTTAGAATCACCTTGCAGCTAATACGATGGACACAGCAAATAGTTTGATTGCTACTTTGCCCCTTTGAGAACGCCAAGTTTTCAAAATACATCGCGTGTGTTGTGGTGCATCTATTTTTAGAATATTAATTATTTTTTAAAAACTTTATTTTTTTATTAACATACCATTATTTGTCATCAGTGAAACGGTAGAAGATGAGATCGGGCCTTTTCCATGCATAATTCTCGCATCCGTTATAGGCACAATTATTGTTGAAAAAGTATCGCGGCCTTAGACGATTCTGTTTGTCCGTGCGGAGTAACAATACACAAGTCTTAGTTTGTAAACAGATCTCGGTTGATAGAAGGTTAAGGGAACAGCCCTAGTTAGAATTTTTTGGTCAAACGATAAAATAATTTACAACAAAAGTTCTTCCGTTTAAAAGATACATATTTATTGTATATTTTACAATTTTTTTAAAGAAATATATCTTAAACTAAAGTGATGAATATCAATGGCCGAGGACGCTGCAAACAAAACACGTTTTGCCGTGATCAATCGCACGCTGCAACGGATTATCTGAAACAAAAAAAACAGGGGGGGGATTTTTAGATAATGATGTAATGCTCCGGATGAACGAAGGGTTTTGAAAAATTTTCATTTTTCACAAAATGGCGGACGTTAAAAGTCAAAAGTGTTATTTTAACCAAAATCTCACTTACATTTTTTACTATTACAAAAAAAATAATTATCGAAAAAAAATCCTTCGTTCATCCGGAGAACAACTATGTATAGAAGAAGTGATATAAATTTCAACCCGATCAATAAAACCGTTCTCGAGTTACAGTGATCACCGATTTCGAAAACATGGTTTCGAGAAAAACGTGTTTAAAGTTTTGAGTACGTTTTGCATGCAGATAAACATTTTTTTTTGTAACTTACATAGAAGTGTCTATTCCTGGGCCATATATTTCGCCTTCCTGCGCTTTGTGACTAGTATTTGAAGCCAGTTTTCCCTGTCGCCGAGCTACTCTTGCCAAATATTCACAAATATGCTTCAGTCATATTAAGTACGTAGATGTAGCCAACCATGGCGGGAAGTCCAACTATGCGCAAAATTTTTTTGCACCTTTATAACCGACGCCTATGACACTCATCGCCAATGTGAATCTTCGATATATTTCAAAGGAATGATTGATGAAATCGCACGACGGTATGTATTGAGGAGCACACTCATCACACACAACAGAAATTTTGAACCCAAGTCCACGTTCGCTCACTATGCCAAAAGATATTTTGCTGTTGCACTTTGCACATTTCACTACACTCGCGATCACCGAAAAAACAGTAAAAAAATTGATTATTCTATAATCAACTGCATCCGTTTTTGGCACATGATATTCGTCCTGATCTTTCAATTTTTTTGCTGACGTGCTCGCTCCGCCATCATCAGTCTCCGCAGTGTTTGGATTAAAAAACTGTTTTCTTTTCAAGGTTCGTGACTTGTAAATTCGTTGACTTTTTCTGGCTTCTCTCGATACTTTTTTATCCATCTTGCACTGGAAAACTCAAAAAACTATTCCGAATATACACGTTCGCACGGTACAGCGTTTTGAATCTAACTGATTCTCAAACAGCATTTCGAACTACGAAAGGCCTTTCTTATTTTCTGTATGTGTATATATGAGTGTGTGTGTATTCATTGTAACGGTACCCTTCATCAAATTTTGATGGTCACAATATATGTGTATGAAATACAGTAGACACCAAGCGACTCTCTGGAGTCGAGCGGGCAGCTGCCGCTACCTGCTCACTTATTATATGGCTCGGACACAGCGTCCTACAAGGTTTTGTATTTCGGCGAATAATAGTCCGATTTATATGTACCTGGGCGGAAAATATTCGTAAGATCGTCTACTTTTCGAAAACGAAAAAAATCGATTTCTTTCTAAATTCTAACTAGGTCTGTTCCCTTAAGCAGTATTCGCGTACCACTTGTAAGAAAGTTTATAATGTAAATAAATCACGTTTTTTTTAAATTATATACTCCCAAAATTCTAATAATTATATCTCGGCATTGTCACAAGGCACAATTAACAAATTACGAAAACAGAATTGTAGGTGAATTATCACTCGATAATATGACCAAAATATTTCGAAATGCAGCCACTGAAAATGTTATTTTCATACACACTAAACTCGTGCTATGACGTTGGAAGACGTTTGCCGAATGAGAGCAAAATCTATTGCTCGCTCGAAAAAAACCAGCAGGTGACTAATAACAAAGTCTATGTTGTGATATCGACACAGGAGCGAGGAAGACCGAACGAAAACAAAATAACATTGCGAAGACCGAGAAAGAAGCATTTAACAGATTTTAAAGGCTCACTTCTTTTTAACCTAATCTAACACAAGTAGAAAAACATTTGCAGTTCTACAATATATTTTTTTGCCTGAACATTCTTGCGAAATTATAAATAAGTTATGTTTTCAAGATAAAACGTCGCACGCTGTGCAACTTGTTTTTTCAATTTCGAAATTAAATGCAAGAATGATTCATTCTTCGTGTTGGTAAAATCTTCGAAATACGGCAAAATTAAAAAGCTTAAAAATATAGTTTGTATCAGGATTGCGAGTACCCCGGGCACCGAGAACACACCATTTCTTTATGTCATAACCCCAGTGGGCAGAGCGAGAACACACTCTTACGCCGCACATAGTAAGGCGCCTTGGTGCGCGAGAGCGCGTGTCATAACCCCATCGTCAATATGTTTGTTCACACGTATGTACAACAGCGCGACGTCGGATGGGGTAGCAATTAAACTAAACTCACGAAAACTCTGCCAAGCGTGCCCATAAGCGCCGTTGTTCCAGGTAAATCTATGTTCTCTGGTGCTATGCAGCATACACCTGTTGCTTCGTGCACACGATCTTCAGACGATTCCGCTAACATCATGAATAATAACGGTGCTAACGCGGAAAACGCCGCAACCTCTTCTCGACCAGCTTATGAGGATTCGCACACACCAAATCCTTCCGGTATCTCAAGCGGACTGTTCAATGAAGACTTCATCTCAGCAATTCGCAAAACGGAACTAGCTCGTTTCATGCGAGACAGACTCAATATCTGGATTTATATATAATCGATTCCATCTTCGAATCATTACACATAACAAACTATCTCATCAAGTACAACTACGTACTTTAGTCTTTGGATCCAGACACCCTCTCAAAGATTACCGACATCATCTGCAATCGTCCAGCTTAAGACAGGTATAAGAAACTCAAAACTCTCATGATTCAAAGACTTTCTAATTCCCGAGAAAAACAGGTCTTTAAACTCCTACATAACCTCGAACTTGCGAACAAAAAACCTTCCCAACTGCTGCGAAAAATGAAAGATCTAGCAGCAGGAGAAATCTCCGATGACGTCCTGTATCCAATGTGGCTAAGCCAAACGCCCCCTGGTATCCGTCCGATGCTGGTCAAAACGGACGAAATAGATTTAAATGCGCTCGCTGAAGTGACAACCGACTATTCTCATGTCATGGCTGTGAGCGCGGTTAAACCGAAGGACAACTCCTCCTGTGCCAACTGCACAACGTTATCAGAGGAAATGTTTGAACCAAAACACATGTTTGCAGAGTTACTAAAAGTCTCCCAGACGAGAATGGTGACTCACGACTCTCACCATCGTTCCAGGCATCCGAGATCAAGATCCTCGACATCCAACAGACACGGAATACGCTGTTTCCACAGGAAGTTCAGCGCAAAGGCTAATCGATGCACAGTTCCGTGTTCTTTTACGACTGCCCAAAAATCGCAAAACGCTGTTGTCAATCGAGATACTCGGCAACAGCAACAACAACAATCAAATCGCATCAATCGAACTACGTCTCCAGATTTTCAATAAGAGCAACAAACTACGAATCCTCATCGACTCAAGTTTGTCAGTCACTGTTATTCCAAAGAAAAACGTTTCCAATGAATTGCGGGCTACACAACAGAAGCTTTACGCGGCCAACAATATTTAATGATTAAACGAACTTACTTGTAAGTGAAGTTCTATCATAATTGTATGAAGCGCCTCTTCCGAAGAGATCATAACGTAGTACCCCCTACTTCAC
>JAPYZI010003731.1:0-28412 GCA_030523105.1 Ophioninae sp. A BG-2022a | reverse complement strand
TTGGATTCGTATCGATATCTCTAATAGCTTTCCCGCAAAGTCCAGTTGAAAAATCGCTAAAAAAAACGCAAAGGGGTATGTATGGAAAAATTTGCAAAATTCGATGGTTCGACTTTGAAATTCTGCCAAAAATCGAAAAATCATCGGGTATTAATGATTAAAAAAGCAATTTGAAGAGAAAATCATAACGAAGAGATTGAGCACAGAGTGGAACGCCAAACCCTAAAGGAAAAAAAGTTACGGATGATTGAGTAAAAAATTGTATTTTGCCCAAAAATTGCAAAAAATTTTTGATTTTTAATATTTTTTTAATAGGTCGTTTACGATGTAGTTTTGTCCCCTGAACACGAATATACCATTTACTTTCCCGAAAACCCAAAATTTCGAGAGAAAACTCGTAAAAAACTTCAAAAAACACGATTCGTTGTGCTATGCGCACCGCTTTCAACGAAAATTCAATGATATTTGTAATCAGCGGAAAATTTTCATTAAGATAGACCCTCAAAACTAACATCGAAAAAAAGAAACAGGTGGTGAACTCGCTTTCGGACAAATAGGCCACGATACGTCTAGGTAAGAGGGTTGACCGTGTTTTTCTCTATTGAAAATTTGGTTGGACCGTCTGTTCGGTAAGAGCGTGCACGACTACGTTGTCGAGTGAAATCGTGGCTCCAGGCGGTAATATATAGATACCTGTGTGTATAGATCTGTATATATATGGATATCAGCGATTATCCGCGAGTCACACGGATAATCGGGCACGACTCTACGATGCGTCAAAATCGATCGAAGGTCAACGTCGTAATTAGCACATACACACACACACACACACACAAATACAGACGCACAGACGCAGCCACCCAGATGGATCGGTGGAAGGAGTCGGAGGATGATGCACGGTGATCGACTGGTGAGCTGGATTGCTCGTGACGATTCGCAGTGGGCTTTGCACACGTACACACCGTGTGCCTCAGTAGAATGCCTCGAATGCCATTTAGGTTTATCGACTCGATTAGTCTTGCGGCCAGGCAAAAGGTCTTAGCTGGCTCCATTATGTCTATTCTGGAACACCAATGGGGCCTGGAAATGACGGAGGTTCGACACCCTCCTCCACCTAACCCTCAAAACCTTCTAATTCCACTTCCCACCCCTGTTAAGCTGGCTCCATCGTCTCGATCGATCCGACCAGTTAAAGATCCTTCTCCGAACCTCCGTATCCCTCAGTCGGACTTATTCCCGGATAAACTTCGTCAGGACTCCTCCTCGTGGATGAGGTCCTGATATCCTACCGATTCTTCGAGCGAACTACCATTTTCGACTCGATGCTTCTACGTTCTTTCTATTCTTCGAACTTTGACCTCTTGTCCAACCCTTCTCTTGTCTCATTGTTCTTGGATGACCTTGAAAGTCCTTGGATTCCACAGGGTATTTCTTGGAGTTAAAAGAATGAAACGACCGAAGTTTTGCATTCCTGGAATTATCAGCGATCCTCAAGCTCGTTCCATTTGCTTTTTATTTAAATTTTATTTTTATAATTATTAGGCGTCTCGTAAAAATGATAACTTTCGGATTGAAACGCGTATAACGGGGTTACCCCTCGATGCTCGTCGGATCTTTTTCCATCCGTGAGTTCCGAGCGTTTTAAAATTTATTATTTTTGTTATTTTTTATTTATTCGCGTCCCGGATACACTGGCGAACCTTTCGCGTCCCTCAGCGCGCACGCGTATTTAGGTACGCGCTCGTACAACGTAGACCAGCCTTGATGGCATCGACGAGCACTGACCATCGGATTTTAATCACGACACGAGCTCCCAAGTCCTTCGAAAAATTTATTCTATCGGAATTTTCCGCTTAGCAGGAATTCATCTCTCGCCCGACCCTCCTCCCGTCATACCGATGGAAGCGCATGGAAAATATTTATCAAAGTGGATCTATAAATCGAAGCAGCCTTCTATGGCCCTCGAAGCGCTTCTGTTTTAAATGATTACTCGGAATTTTCCATAAAAATTCTTGTCCTCGGACTTTCGTGGAAAATACGAGATACCAGAGCCCACTGGACGAAGATTAAAAAGAAAGAAAAAAAACGTTGAGCAAGATACAAGTGTTTCGATTAAATCCAGAGGAGGACAATATTTTGTTCGATGTTATGGAATAGTCGGTAGGCGTGCGGTCCAAGGGCAATTCAAACGCTTGAATATGGTTTTTAATTAAAAAAAAAACCCTGGAGCCATAATTTCACGAAAAATCGTAGTCGTGCACGCTTTTACCGAACAGAGGGTGCAACCGAATTTTAAATTGCCCGAATTATCTAGATTTTTTAATCGAACGATGCACATTATGACCTTCCAACGGGCGGACAAAGGCTTCAAAAGCTTTCGCTCCGGAAGAACCCTCAAAATTAGCACGAAAAATGTTGTTCGGGTTTGTTCGAGTTTAACGAAAATAAAGAGGCGTTACGAGACCCGACCGGGCGAAGATTAAAATAGGAAAATGTCGTTTGAAAAAAGCCGGAGAATATGGAAACCGGAAGTGGAGGATCGATGAAATCCAGAGGAGAAAAAAATATTCCATTGGACGTTATCCAGTAGTCGATGGGCCGTGATACGGAAGCGGTATAAGTATAAATGGGATTACGTTGTGTAAACGCGACGTTCGTTAATCCAGTTGGCCCGTTAGGTGGACACGTCGGTTATAACCGTGGCTGGATAGTTCCCTCGAAACTCATCGAGAGTGGAGTCCGTGGGCACGGGAGAGCGGAGAAAACCGGAGGTTGAACGAGGACGAGTACAGGGCTGGCCGGAGGGTCGGGGGTGCGTCGGGCCGTCCAACTACAACGACCGGAAACTACAGCACGAGTGTAGAACCCGCGCGCGTGTAGGGCGAGGCTGGGAACCGGAGAGACGGTACGAGGAGGATGCGTGTGCAGTTGACAGGACCCGCGGTGCCAACATGCCCCCGAACCACAATGTAAATCGCACAAAGTCCTCGCGGCCAACGGCAAACGGTCCGAGCCTCCAGTTTTTTATCCAGTCCGATCCAAAACTGTATATACGAATCTGTACGAGTCGGCGGTACATCCGTGAGTCATATGGGTAAACAATCCGAATATTTGCACTCTTTTCAAACGAAAAATTGAAACAACGGACGAAATGACTTCCGGAGATCGATGGCTTCCCGCGTCGAGTTTTTTTCGATCGCGCCGAGCACGGAACGAAAGACAGCGATCGAAAGAAAAAAGTGGTGGACGCTGACATTGACGGAGCAACGAGAGTTAACTGACTTTAATTAGTCAATTCAATGGAATTTTGTGCTTTGGAAGAACGTGTAACGCGGCGACGTCCTTTGACGTTGCTATCGAGATTCGACAGACTTCCAGTTAAATTCGTGTTTGCGTCGTCACGCGTTATCCCTCGGACATTTTTCCATAGTCTGCTTCTTTGCCAAGGGTTTTTCTCAATTCGAGTTGATTTTTCATTGCAGCCTCGGTGCGGAACTTTGAGACCCTTTTTTTTCTTGTCCCAGCCAGCACATATCCGGAAAACACTTGGAGGCTACGAGCCTTCGGGTTGGCAAGGGATTCGGATGCAATTTCATTTGTGAAGCGTACAGAGTGAGACGGCGAGACGGAGAGAGAGGAAATCCCGACGTTGAATGATGTCCGGAGACAAACGTAGACTTTTTCAAAGAACGAACGCTTCGCCCAGAGAGATATCACATCTTCACCGTCATTTCACCTTATCCGGTCGTTTTGTTTTTCACGCCTCTTTGCCACGTCCTTTTCGTTTTGATTTAACAGACTTTCACGTTTCTCGTCTGTACGCCCGAGCGTATTTTCTTTTTTTTCTTTTTTTTTCTTCACGCTTATGTTATCCGGACCATCAATTTCTACTTCGCTCGTTCCGCCTTTTCCCTTTGTCTCATATTTTCTTCCCGATTCTCCTCGGGATATCGGCTTGATGAAAAGGCATTCGAAAGGGTTCGAATACAGGGCCGGGGATTCTAGCCCTTTGGTTATTGATGCGTAACGTACTTTTCGAGGATCACAAAGATCCGCCATTATTGGATAGATCAAATTTCCGATGCACCCTTAGTCAGTTTTGAAAACCATTCTCGAGGAAACCTTTCTCCCTTTTCCATTTCTTGTTTTGGTTTGTTTGGATCGAGTCAAAACCGGCCAATTTTACAAACTCCTCGCTTGAAGTTCACGACAATGGGTGCTCATTGGGTCCAATTTCTGATGCAGCCTCGATGAGCCTTAAAGTCACCTCTCTCTATTGGGTCGTAAAAAACAACCTCTGAGATTAGGAACAACAAAAACAACAAAAAAAAGATACAACTGGAAAGACTAGACCATTTTCGTAATGGATACAAGGAGGGCGGACGGGGGCACCGCGGTTTAGTGGCACTTGTGCATGCAAAAACTTTTATACGTTACGTCGGGGATAAGGCTCTCAACAGGGCTTATTTGCAGAGAGATCGTAAAGAGTTTGATGCTTCTTTATTGCTGTATGTTCTTCCTCATTCGCGTACCACCCCCCTCCCCCTCCCGTTCTGCCCACTGTCACTCTCCTTGTTACGTCCAGGGGTGGTACGTACGGGGATAATAAAAAAAAAGTTTCTACTTCTCGGGCGGCTTTGTTGAGCATTCGCCTGGGGGGCGGAGGGGGCTAGTCTAGAGGAAAATGAAATTTTACTGCAAAGTCCAGGAGACTTTTCTCAAAGGCTTTACAACGTACAACCCAATCTCTCAACTCCTTGATAATTTGTCCCGGGTCGGAGCAATAATTTCCGGATTATCTTTTGCCTTTTCCATTTTTCGCCCTTTTTCGCTGTGGTACCGCGCCCTCTCTCGACCGTAGTACCCGATAGGTAAGTTCTCGATTTTTCGTTCAAACCCAACGTTTCCCAACTTCTCCTCTCTCTCTTTTTGGATTTCTATCTTTTTCTCTCGCGCTCTCGCGGTATTGTATCGAAGCCGTCGAATCGTATTCGTATCTTATATTATTTAATGTTTTTTTTCAGCTATTTTAATTATTATTATTATTTACGATTATTTTTAAGAAAATTATTATTATTCTCATATATACCTTTTAAGTTTCCTATTGTTTTATTTCAATTTTGTTACGGTATTGTATTATTCCTATTATTGCCCGAAAGTGCAACTGGGGCGTAATAAATTTATCATCGTCATCATCATCATTTTCTCTCTCTCTCGTTTCTTGGAGCACTTGAAAACTTTGGCGTTACTTTCTCATACCAGATAACTCGTAGGAAGAGTCCACCAGGATAGTTCCGTCACGTTCGTCTCCGGCTCTTTCCCCGGTTGCGCCTCTTTCTTCACCTGTATATTGCACCATCGACGCTCCCTCCTGCCCCTCCCCTCTGCCTCTTTCTCTCTCTTGAGTTTCCAAGCTCCGCAAAGTTACAATGGATCTCTTCCCCCTTCCATTTTTCCTCTCCCTCTTTCCCTCGCCATTTTCCCAAGCCTTTTCCGTGCAGCAGCAACCCTTTGATCTCCTTTGCTCCCTCCCATGAGTGTATATAGAGCGAAAAATTGTGGAGACGCGCGTACTATAAAGTGGTTGATGAGTTACGCGTATATCTTTTCGCCTTCGAACAACCCGCTGCATTATAAAAGCCCCGCCATTTAAATTTGCTTGCACAGGATCAGTCTCTCATAAATTTACGCTCGCGTGAACAATGCAGGGAAAAAAAGAGGGATTAAAAAAAACACGGTTCTTCAACGAGCTTGCCATTTCTGGAGACACCCTTTGTTGCAACGAGAAGTCATCGCGAAAGATTGCGAAAACGCTCGGCGGATTATTCCCAACTTGCGTTCTCGAACATTTGAAAAATTGCATTAAGACGCTGCGGAAACTTATCGCGGTCGATAAACCAGAAATGATAATAAATATCGACGGATTTGCAGAAAGAGTCTTCAGAATTTTTACATTTATCACCGTTTCGACATACACGAGATACTCGCATCCCCTATTAGGACGTATGATTTTTTTTTGCTACCAATACGCTTGGAAACGGATGGAGAAATCTCTCAGGCCTCTTTTCGTAGCGAAAAAAATCAATTTGTCGTTGAATGGGTTTCGTAAAACTGAATTCGTCAATGGGGCTCGCGTAGAGAAGAGTAACTCCACATTTTTCACTGTACAACATCAATGGGAGATCCGGATGCCTCATTAATTTGAGAAACCTCTCCGCTTTTATTCGGAACTGTTCGGATCCATCTTAAACGTACTTTGCTCTAAGCGACCCCTCGACGTTGAATCGACAGAAGAAAAAAAATGATTCTGCGAGATGGAACGAAGAATTTTCGCTCCAACACTCAAGCCGAATAGAAAAGTTGAAAAAATAAAAAGAAAAAACGTACAAGTGGCATCGATCGTAGCTTTTTTTTCGAGCGGGGCTTTGATTCGTCCGTTGGAGATGTAGAAATGGATCGAGCTGATGGGGAAAAACGTTGAGGCGAAAAGATTGATGAGAGAAAGGGATTTCGAAAAAATCTCTGGAATTTCGATCGGTTCGAGGATCTCCTTTGTTCGAGGTCATAATTGAAATGATTTCGTACGTAAGGGAAAATAAAGAGACGAAGGAATGGGATTGCCCACGCGGATATCCAAGGGCAGGGGTAGAAGCAAAATAATCACAGGGGAATCATAAGATTCGAACGGCGGGCTTCCCACAGGCGTTAAATTTTACCCAAGGGCTGCGGGACTGCCCTTGGGCTTTGCCGCCCTTGGATCTGCCATCAAGGAATCGTCTAACGGCCACCGCGAACATTATCGGCGTCGTTGAGTGTCCGATACGATTGGCATGTACGTAAAAGGGGCCCTGGGACCGTCTCGATGTAATCCGAACCATAGAAAATGATAGCGCGAGAAGAGATTGAAAGAGCTTGTAAGCATAGTCTGTAATCTCGGAAAATCTCTCCTGGCTCCCTTGTAATCGAACGTACGATTTTTTTATCCCTCACGTACGCTTTCATGATTTTCACATCCGTGGAGAGAAATTTTAGAGGAGAGAGAAATGTGGAAACGGGAAAGGGAAAAATTGATTTTTGTACAGGGTGGGGTCTGTCTCACAAGAGCGTGCACGACCAAACTCGAAAACGCTTGGGAGGGCCTTCGAAACAGGAAAGGAAGTACATACCACGGGACAAGAATCGTGATGCTTTAGTATTACAAAGACAAACGTCGTAAGATTGACGCCTTTTATAGAACAAAACGGAATACGTCAGGGGCGCAATTTTGATACGGCGTCTGGTCGTACACGCTTTTACCGGACACTTTTTGTAACCGATATTTTAGTAGCGAAAGAACCCAAATTTTTGATCGGAGGACGAATACCGTGCGCTTTCATTGCACAAATCGTCCTTCAGTCACCTTAGAAATACGGTGCGTCGAACAGGTTCCTTCGCTCGTCGCGTTATCCACCTTTCATCGTTTTATCTTTATTGCTATCCCGTACATTTTTCTAGATCTAGAATACTTTGGTGCCAAGGACCGTCCATTTTCATAAAAGACGACGTGACGATTTGTCTCGCACGTGAGGTTCTTTGTGCTGTCTCGTACGACGTCCTCCTCCACGTTTTTCCAGACCGTAAATTTATTGACCAACGAAGAGACGATGCCACTAGCATACGTACACATTTTTCGATCTATCGCTCCGCGACTGTCGTTTCTTTTGCCCCTATCACTCTTGCTTAGAGCGTGACACTCGTTGAGTCATCCTAGGAGGAGAGTGTCCCGAGGCCGGAGCAACTCCAGGACCCAATGATTAATACCGTTGCTCTCCAAATTCACCATCTTCAAGAAATATTCCAGAGATTCCGGAAGGACCATGATTTTTCATCCCAAGATCGTTTTTCCGTTTCGCGGTTCGAGGATTCCTTGCGATTCCATTCAATAATGGCCATTGTTTGGTGCTACGTTTCTGGGTGGGAGGTAAATTGATTTCCTTCAACGTCGAAGAGAACGTTCCAAGGACCAGAAGGGCTAAAAAAATGATCCCCTTCAAGCCCATTCGAAACTATTCGTCCAAGACCCTTCAAGCATCATTTGCATGAAATTACCATGAAGAATACAGGGGACCGCAGCGTTATCCGTAAAGTTCCAAATTTCCAAGCAGCTTATAGAGATAAGTGGACACGCTGATTGGGTTATCAACAAGCCTCTTGCGCCAACGTCTCTTATCTCTATCCCCCTCCCCCTCGCAAGTCCCATCCTCTTCGGGTACTTCGCCACGAAATTCTACCTTGAAGACAAAATCTCAGAACGGAAGATCCCGAGGAGACACAGGTACGTCACAGCGAGACAACGGATAATCGCTGTTTAGCTCCTTGATGAATGTACAGCGTCAGCTGGGAACTTCGAGGCTGTGTCTCTCGAAGCTTGGCTTAGCGAGCCACCGAGGCAGGGCTTGGTAAGAGTTTAGACGATGGTTCGCTATGGTGTACGCCGAGCGGCGTGAACTTGCGAGTTACCGGTACGGGCGAATAAGAACCTTCGCGAGAGCTCCCTGGTAACGTAGCCGAGCACCAACGGGAACTCAACTAGGATACCGACCTAAAGGCGTTACTCCTAGCTTTCCCGTCTACTTCCCTGCCGAAACGATGACTTCCGGACTTTCGAGCATCGCCTCATTCAATATACGTCTTTGTTGCGCCCAACTTTCACTCGTAATGTTGGAACTTCCGCGCGGCTATGAGACCCTGAAGAACACAACGCGAATCTCTTCGATATTTCACTCCGCTGAACAACGAAAATCCACTTGGGCGATCATTCTTGAGTACCGTTCCCTGAAACACTCGACAATGCGCCCACCCGACGCTCCTAGATCTCGTCCCGATTTCATCGTGCGCGTTTCATTCTCATTGCCGACCGGTATCGCGCGAGACTCCATTTTTTTCCAACCAAAGTGTCCATAGACGCGGACCCAAAACCGCGATTCGGGCGATCCAGGCTGCACAAAAAATACACAAAAGAATTCTCATCGATTTGCAAAAGGTGAATTCAGCTGTCTTTTCGAAGCGATCATTCTTCGTTAACTGGCAGACTTGTTTTCGACCCGACGAGGGAAATCGTCGGATCGTAGATGAAAACTTCGAAGGGGTTTGGACATCTGTTTACGAGGGTTACCCAAAACCCGAATCGTTACAAAAAAGCTATATGTATATACATATATGTGTCGAATTCGATCGCTGTCTCATTGATGTATGGGAATTTAATGGTACAACGGGGTTGTGCCGGAGTTCTAACATAAAAAAAAAGTCCCACCCAGGTTGTCGTCCCCTCGGTATCGGTGTTTCGCGAAAATTTCCGTCGAGACGAGTATTTCGGCTTGTCGTTTGTCCCTCCACCTTTTTCGTTGGGGGATTCGATGCCAATAGCGATTTCGTGATCGAACGACAACGCGTTTCGTACGAAAATCTCGTTCGATCATTTTTTTATTTCCTTTTTTTTCATGGAGCTTCGAATACGTCCGCCACCCCGAACGGTCGTTTTATTGTTCTAATGCCCAATCAATATCGACGCTCGGTGGGGTGACTCACTCCTACCCTATGAATTTATTTCTCGTTCAAACCCCCCGCACACGAAAGAGACGAAACAGAACGTTAAGGGGGTTTAAAAATAAATAAATACATAAATAATAAATGGACAAATAATAAATAGATCGAACATATTTATTTTTTGTATTAATTCAGTTTTTAATATTTATTGTTTTATCGTATTTTTAATATATATACATATATATGTGTGTGTGTATAATGTTTTTTTAAATTATATTATATTAACGACAAAAATTGGATTTTCCTGACAATTCTTGGACCGTACGAAGGATACGCAGGAGTCCTCGAACCTCCTTATCCTTTCCCTCTTCCTCGTACGTGGTGACCCTTCTTTTCTGATCTCGTACTCTGCTGAATGTGTACCCTTGAGACTCGTAAGAGTTTCCAGGAGCTCCATAGGCACTCGAGTAACTTTCCCAGCTTTTTCCAACCCTCCCGCCGACTTCCGGTCTGCGCGCCCCTCGTTCGCCGAGGGTAAAAATAGGGAAGGAGACTTTTCGCGGGACTTTGGGGAAATGACCAGGGGAGGTTTACGAAAGCGGTCCAAACCCAGAAACGAATCGTCTTCCGGGATGTTGTTCCATGATAATGCAAAGTACGGAATAATAGCTCGAATTTTTTGTTTATTGTAATTCCGCGAAGATAAAAAATATATATTTGGTAAAAATGAAACACAAATGTAATAAAAAACGGAACAATAATCGTAATTTTAATGAATTATTATTGGGCTTTTATTGTTTGCATTTTTTATTATTATGACTTTTTTTGTTTTGTCGGAAACGATTAAAGAGCGACCGTAAATCCGGTTTTTTTTTCGTTCCTTTCTACGGGAATAAATCTTGATTCCCAGAGGAATGGAGTTGTCCGGTCAACGATATATCCTTTCGTCTTTCTAACATCATTCTCGTAGTCCGGAAGTCTTTCTTCCCAAAGCACTCGGAAATATTCCAGGATGATCCAACGAACCGGAAGTCTCTCGAGTTCACGACGAAAAAAAAGACAGAAAAAAAGAAAGAGAACGTAAAATCCCGATGTAAGTCGGAGGGATGAAGAGGGTGCTTTCAACGATCGCATATCGGAAGTCCTTTACTCGTAACCGCCGAAAAAGAGAGGGAGAAGAGCTTTTTTCCACCGCACACGACTCTTCGATCCCGAAGGTACCGCGAGGCCCTTTCTTTCACCGTTCTCGTGTCGGTGCATCGGTTAGCCCCGTATCACCTACCTCCAACGATATCTCCCTTCTCCCATCGTTCCCTCCTCTTTCCACCTTCGAACCCCCCGCCGCCTCTTTCCTCGTTCGAACATCTCGGACGCGATTTATGAGATCCTGAGGGAACTCCCTATCTCGCCAGGAAGTAATACCCCACTTTTTTTTACCCTCCGAACCACCACTGACTCCAGAAAAATACTAGGAGCTGGGGGAGAAGACCCGACAAACCGTAGGAATCCAGTCGCCGTTCCTTAAGGATTTTACTCAACCAAAATTCAATCCCGGATCAAGATTTAATCATTAATTTCGTAATTTACTTATTCAATGGAAATGGGAAGTTTGGAAACATTTAAATTAGCGAATACGAAAAATAACTAAGGTTTTTATGCGTTGGTTTCTCGTTTAACGGGCCAGTGTTGAATAATCAAAGTTCAATTCCACATAATTCGAAAAATAGCATTTTTTTATTTCTAGGATCGTCGTTTTTATAACTCCTAAATTGCTGGTTGCAAAATTTTGCAACAATTCTCGAATTATTATTCAGTCGAGAACTCAAATTCTTCAAAGAGCCAAAAATGTTGGTAATTTTTAATATCCATCGAAATTCGAACGATCGGAGATTCAAGAGGGTGGGAGGAGCGAGCTTGGCAACTGCAACGTTAAGGACGAAGGGACGGTGGAAAAAAAGGGTCAAAGGACCCAAGGGATAAAACTGGAGTTTCTTACGTTGCTCGGAGTACAGTTTCCGCGATGGAGTGGCGCCGAAAGAGCAAGAACGAGAGAAGGCAAAAAAAATGTGAACGCGTGATGAAGAATTGCTCAGGGATATCCAGTAGAGCGGTAGCAGCCTGCGGATAAAGTGGAAGACGAAACGTGGAAACGAATGGGGAGACACACACCGAGCAACGTTGGATCCCGGGGATTCCTCGATGCGGTGGAAACGTCCGAACTCAATTACAGAAGTTACAACCCGCATTTCCCTCCTCGAGCCAACCTGCAGCTTTCCTCAATCTTCGGCTATCGGACCTGTCGCCTTCAACATCCATTTTACGTCCCGAATCCAGTTTTTCATGCCCTTAACTCGATCGGCCGTACTGGAACCTCCTTGAAACCTTTCCGGGCCCAGTCTGGTCTTAAACCCTTTGATCTTCGTCATCGGTGAGCTTTCGACTCCTTGAAAAAGGAACGCAGAGACAGCGAAATAACAAATTTTAACCCAAACGATCTCATACAAACCCAAACAAACCTCTCGGTGAGTTCAAATATAATTAAAGAAAACCCAAATTATACGTACAAATCCAGGAAAATTAAACGGAACCTAAGTGAGCTCAAAAAGCCCTACGAAATTCTAATAAGCCCAATAAAACCGAAAACGCAAACGGCAGTTGTCCCTCGAGTGTCAAGGGCGAGGAGCTTTTAAGGTTAGGTATGAAGAATGAAGTGAAATATGAGGAAGGAGAGGGAGGAACGTTGTAGGTTGGGTCGTCGGTGCGTCGACGGGTTTCCGCGCTACACGTACAGTTACGTGACTAAACTACGTCGAAGTCGACGTCGCCCAGCAGGGAAATGAGTTTACCCCCTCAGAATTTCCTGGTGTCTCCGCGGTTGAGAACAGAGCCAAAAAGGGAGGTACCAGACACGGAGAAATTACCCGGGATTCGCCTGGAAGCCTCTGGAACGGCCAAACGCGTTAAGGTCATTACGTATTCATCCGATGCGACGAATCATCGACTCTAACCTACTGGATACGAGTGTCCCGTCCTACTCACGAATTGTCAGTGACGCAGACACTCCCTCCCCTCCCCGCCCCCCGTCGAGTATTGAATGAGAAAACGTGCAAACGCGAATGAGTTCGCGCACTTCGTTTCTTCGAGGATTGATGATGCTCGATTTTCAAAGGAGCGAACCATCCACCCGAAATGCTTAAAAAGAAATGACCAAACGTACCTCGAACATTGCAGATTAGCCACGAAAAATGTATTCCCAAAAAACAAAATGGCCAAGCCGGTTGGTTTTAGGGATCAAACGGACGTCCCATCGTTTGTTTTATTTCTTACCGTCAAAAGAAAATAATGGTATTTGGGCTTGTTTGGGTTACCAGTGTTAGCCAATGGAGCTAATGGATCGTTACTTTTGGTTTGTTCGAGTACACGTGGCTTCGCGTTCCATCAAGGATTAAAGAACGGTCACTCGGTGACTAATTGGTTCGGAGGGTAGCCGATTCACGGTTAATCACGTAGATCTTATCGAATCGGGTCGGGCAAACGGATCGGCGTACCCATGAAAAGTGGAAAATGGGTAGGACCACCAGAGACGTTGTTCATTAATGAGAACTGCGCAGGACTAATTATGTATGGGGTAACCAGGTGTGTATGTACGTGTGCGCGTGCGTTCAAGTATACATATATTTACGCCTTGGCCAACCCGGGTACTCTACGTATTCGTATAATTGGGCCATATTGTATTTGCAGCGGTAATTAACGTCGCTAATAAACACACGAATCCTCCGTATGCCTACAATAATATGCTTTGTGGGTTGACTCAGTTTCCTGAATATTTGAACAGCTGCGCAGCCCTGCGTTAAATTTCGACCGACATTTTATATTCTATTATATTTTAACTGAAAATATATTCCGTACGAATGGAATTATTTCCGGTTACGTTGCAGGGAGCTGTTTACCGACTCTCATCACCAGCTTGAATCATCACCTCTACCAATTTTTCTTGATTCAGCTTTTCCAAATTCGATTCTTATTTCATGAATTATTTTTTGCGTTTTTTTTTATTGATTTATTTAGCTTGTTAAAAAATGATTTATTAAGTTTAATATTTTATAATTTACTTATTCTCTTGTTTAATTATTGAATCATCTATTTATTTATTTATTTATTTATGAAGTTCATTAATTAATCGATCAAGTTTATTTATTCGATAGATCTTGCAACTGTTTGTTGGTCATTGAACTTCCAGTGTCCTTCGGAGTTTGCCTATTTTCGCGAGGCACTTCTGACTGTGAGCAACTCGTCGAAGTGAATTTCCGCAGCCCTTGCAGCCTCCATTAGCCCACTGGCTGAATTTTTCATTAATTCGTCCACGTACAGTTGCTCATGAACGTGTAACCGATACCAGCCTGAAAGCACCAACTTTTCGATGAGTTATCGGCGCCTCGAGGAAAACCCTCGATACTTTTCAGATGACTTGGAACTTTCGTTTTTTGTTTTTGGTACCGATATTGTCGGCTGATCCAAAATAACGTTTCGTCCATTTTTCCTCAGATGGGAAATAAAAATGTTCATAATAATAATAATAATATTAATTTTTTTAAATAAGACGAACAATAATTCAATAACTATACGATTATAATAATATAATGAATATTTCGATTTTTTAAATCACCATCATTCTTGCATTTAGATTTTTTTTTACTTCGACATAATTTTATTGTTTGTTTTTTTTCCCTAATTCGAAAGATACACATTTCCGGTGCGAAAATCTTCTGGAGGATAAACAAATTCCAGGCTGGAAAAATTTTTAACAAACTTCCGCGCGTGAAAAAGTTCGGTCTTCCTCCCATTGTTCGCTGGTGGTTATTCTCCTCACTGGACCTAACAGATCGATACTGTACTTTTCTTTGCCCCCTCCCCCACTTTCTTTTCATTTTTATAGGATCGGATCGTTATGGGTAACTTTATCGTAGTACAGGACGAATGTACTTTCATCCTCCCTGATTCCTCTCCTGAATCGCCACACAACCGAGGGAAAAATTTTATTCCGAAGTTACGTCCGGCTAGATTTTCCTCTTCCGGAAGTTGAGGCACCGTTAGAGCTCTTGGTCCCCCACAGACCAAGCGGAGATCAAAGTGTGCACCGAAGAGATAACAGAAACTCTGCAAACTTTTTCCGTTTTTTTCTATCGTCTTTTCATTTTTTTTTTATTAAGACGCCACGGTATCTTATCGCGGTCGGTAAAGCAGAACGGGATGGCAAATATTCACGTGTTTCCGAAACGAATCTTCGGAATTCAACGAAATTTCACCAGGGAATGCTAAATTAGTCGACGAACAGCTGTCTCAATAATAATAATAATAATAATAATAATAATAATAATAATTTTTCATTGTGTGAATATTTAGTTTTTTAGTAAATAAAATTTAAATAAATTAGAATAATTCACGTTTCATTTAACATTATCTATACCTTAACCCCTTAACTAGCGATAATAAAAAATTAGGTACCTTCGGCAGCAACAAGAAAAAAAAAACAAAAAATAAAAAACACAGCGTACAAATTGTTTTCGCTCGAACGGCGTGGCTATCGCAACTATCATTTTTCACGTGGCTAATGACCCGTGCATGGCAAGTTTCCAGCCACATTTTTAATGCAAGCCAGGCGGGTCCCTTCGTTTGAATTTTTCATAAAGCTCCTCGCGATCATTTTTCACTCGTGCTCCTCGTCATTCTTTGTCCCATCTCTCCACCCAATGTTGTCTTTCGAATCATCGAAATAAAATGCAGCCTCGAAAAAAAAATATTACGATTCTGGTTTTGTTTAAAAAAATAATAACATTAAATAAAAAATCCTTTAAGAAATATATAGAAATAAAATTTGGAAAAAGCCTCGATCAGCAATATATAAAATAAATTTCAAAATATCTTAAATAAAAATTGACAAATTAAATAAAAAAAATCTTTTAAAAAATGTATTTTCCTTTAAAGCTTAATTTATTTATTTTCCAAGCTCTGGGTGGAAAATATTCCACTCCCCTTCCACTCGGCCAATCTCTTTTTCTCAATTTTACAATAATATCGCTCGGTAGTCGAATTTCCTTTAGAATCGGTACTTGGCTCTCGAACAATGAGGCTAATGAATGCACATTCCAAACCCCGAGGGTTTTTGGTGTTGGAACTTAATCGAGGCGCACCACGATTACGTATTTTTCGAAATTCTCGAGACTCCATTTAAGGTGGAACCAATTATTATTATGAGATAAAAATAAATAAAAATAAAAATAGTAAATATATGAACTATCATATGATACAATAATATTATAATATATAAAACGAAAAATCAATTAATTAATTTGGTAATAAAAATTAATTAATAAACAAAACGCTTGTTTCGATTATCATTAATATCATTAGAAAACAATAGAATTTTGATGAGACTTGTAAACGAAGCTCCAATTTGATAATCGATGCTGGGCCATTCTGTATGTCGCCACCCACGAGCCAGAACGAAAATGGTAAGCCGAGGCGTCACGAGAGAGGGATACCAGACGCGAACTAGTGAAACTGACAAGAGGCAAGGGAACGGAACCCTCCCGGGAGATTTTCAGTCGTCGCACGTCCTCAATTAGTTGTTCGAGCCAGCTGCACACGGAATATGTTGTATCCTCGCATACACGGGGATTTCGGTGTATACAGGGTGACCCGCGAGAAATTATCGACCGTGGAGAAAATTTTGACGCATTTATCGTGTATATACATATATAATAAATTATTAAAATAATAAAATAATTTAATAATAATAAGTAATATAATTAATAAAGCCACGAAGATAGGGGGGGGGGGGGGGGGGGGGGGGGGGGGGGGGGGGGGGGGGGGGGGGGGGGGGGGGGGGGGGGGGGGGGGGGGGGGGGGGGGGGGGGACGTTGGCGTCGATCGGGATTACCGTTGTCTCGATTTCGTGGATTTTGGGGGTGGTCGTTTGGCTAGCGATAATCGATCGAGCCTCGAGAGAGAATTCGCGTGTGTTCGCCGGGTACTCCGGAAGGGCACTTCGAGGGACCTTCCCCCCTGCGCACAGATTGTACGATACCAAGGGAGAATAAGGGATGGACTTGCTGATAAAGAGCAAAGAAACGGAAAGAAAAAAGAAGGGGGAGGGAGGTACCACGGTGAAGTATCGAGTTGCGAGGTCGACCCCCCCCTTCCCATCCGACCAACCTCACGATGCTCCTAATTTTATTTATACACCTCCTTTCTTCTGCCTCATTACTTCAAGTTTATTTTCCCATTTACTTCGTTTTAAGAGTCGCCGGAAACGTGAGAGCCACCCTCCCATGACCAAACATTGCTTTTCCCTTCGATTTACGAATTCCACGTTGAAATCGATTTTCCAATTTTTTGTTTCAGAATCGAATCCCAAAAAGGTTTTCGAATAATAAGAATAGTTAAATAAAATGTCGAAAATATTAAAAAAAAAATACATTTTTAAGTAAAATAAATAATTAATTGAAATAAAATTCATGTTTTTTAATGGGTTTTATGGTACGAAGCATTTTTCGTGTTGGAACTCTTGGCATCGATCCTAGCGACTTAGTAAAATCGAGAGAACCAAAAAACATATTCAAGACGTATTTTTTCATGCCATTTTTTCCCCAGTTGCGTCGAGGCTTGCATTGATGAATATAAGATTCTTACGTACTTGAGAACTTGAGAACGAAAGAGCCTCGGAGCTTTGCTGCCTCTTGATTCCGTTGCTCCTCCATTCTCGCGTCTTTCTTCCCTCTTCCCTCTTCTTCGCTGCGATGCCTTTTTGAGGGATCTAAGAAAAAAAACAAAGTTCCAATAAAAATAAGCTTCAATCATTTTTTTGCAGGCTCGTTTCGAAAAACGAATGATAATTATTCTTCGACGAGTCGAAAGGAACAAGAAGGCTTGTAAATTAGAAAGAAAAATTGAAGATCATATAAAATAATAAATAAAAATGATTGTAAATGAAAAGTAGGCGAAAAATGGTAAATAAATAAACAAATACGTAAAATCTCACGTTTCGTAAAATTAGGGGAGAAAAAGAGAAATAGAAAAAAAGGAGGAAACCCAAACAAGGGCAATTAGAGGTAAGACGTTACCATCTCGGATGCGGAAGGGTCTCGTTGGGTCTGAGTGGAAGCTGTGTAATCTATGTAGTCCAAGAGTGGCCTCGAAATTTGCCGGGCGCGGTTTTGTTGCTCGGCTAACAACGAGAGGAAGAACCGAAGTAAAAGTTGCATGTGGCGGTTAGAAGACGTCGCATTGCGGGCAACTACTTCGGGGCCGGACAATGCCCCACTAGACACCTTTCCCGTAACTGCCCTTGGGAATTCGCCGGTGAAGATCCCTCGTCGTTACCGCGTATACCGAGGTTCCCCTTAAGACCAACGGTAAACTCGTGTACATCGCCCCCCTCCCGCCTCCTACCGGCAGCATCTTTCGACTCTTCGTTAAGGTGGCCTGCAGTTGTTGACGACCACCCCTGAGTCCACCCCAATCCCATTTCGATCCTCCTCTTCCTCCACTTCCGGTTTTTATTTTCTCCTCTTCCGGGATATCGTGTCCCAACGGACTTCCGCCTAGTTTCGATCTTCGACTCGATAATGAAAAATTGCGGATCTTGGAAAATGATAAATAAACAGAAGAAACAAATCGGTCAGTGTCTTGGAGTAATTCAACGGGCTTTTTTTTTTATAAAGTTCTGAAAAGGATCAACGTCCTTGAATCGGTTCTTGTAGAATTTGTTAAGTTCTTGAAAAGTATCGAAGGTTCTTGAACATTCCCTCCAAAAAAATCTTCAAGATCCTTGAACAAATCCCTGAAAAATATTCTCATTCAAATTGATTTCATCCCTCTTAGAGAAACCTCATGTTACGACCCAAACCTCATTTTCCAACAAAACCAAAAATTGACTTCCCAAACGGTCGTTGAAAAGACCCAATATCAGCAAAAAAAAATGGCTGGATTATGAGGAAGTCACAAAAAATCTGATACTCTTCCGGGAGACCATTTTTTTCAATTTTCCAAGAGGGTGAAAAATCTTTTCAGCCTTTATACAATATTTCTTATATATTTATACCCCAGTCGTTGCCTCCCTATTTATTTCCGTTCCAGTTTTCCCGAATTCCCATTTCCGTTTTAATTTTATTTCTTTACGTTTTTTTCTCATTTTTTCGATGCCGTTAAATCACCCCTTCCAATAAGGGAGGAGCAAGCTTTTCGAGTCCTCATTACGGTCTTTCTTGTCGTGACTCCAGCCTGGAAGGATCGAGGCTTTTTCTCGACGTCTCGGTGAAGCGGTATGGATCGTCGAGAAAAATGTTCTCCAAGAGAAAAGGGAGTGAAAAGGGACCAATAGGGGGGAGGAGTAATGGAGGTGTGTCACTGAGCAAAACGTTTCCTCGTACATAACCTCTATTTTGTGGAATCTTCGGCCCTCGAAGTCTCCTGGAATCGTCCGTTTTCGATGGAACCCGCACGTCCTTAAAGACGAGGAGAAAACGTGCCAAAATTGACAGGCGCAAATATGAAAGATCCAGATTTAGGGACTTGCGCTTTTCGAGGCTTCTACGTTTGGTTTCGAAAGGTTGGAAAGTTCGAAAAACTGGCATAGTGAAAAAAGGATCGGGATAGTTGGAGGTCAAAAATTAGGAGATTTAAAAAAATGCTGCAAACTCCAAAAATTCTGCGTTGCTTGATTTTTGAATCTTCCAAAAATCTGATAATACCAAAATAATACTAAACCCAAACAAACCCAAAACAAAAATTCACAGAAACTTCACATTTTCATTTTTGAAACCTCAAAAATTAGTCAATTAACAAAAAGCAGAAAGCTTTAAGAAATATATCTTCGACTTGGAATCTCCCGTGGTATTTAAACGAGTGAATTCGATTACTCGATAAGTAAAAGCAGAATTAGAAACAAAAAAAAGAAAAAGAAAAAACGAAAAAATAAAAGATCGCGCGTATCTAGCAGGATGAAGTTGAGGAGGCTCCTCGAACTAGGATAGTGCAGACCCACCAGGCTCGGAGAAGACTCCAATAGTGTTACGTTTCAATTTCGTGAGTCTGATGGATTTCGCAAGTGGATACGAGATCCATTGCCAATGGGGGTAAGAAGGGTCGCCGAGATGTGAAGAGAAGAAGGGAGGGGAAAGAGGAGGAGGATTTCTAGTCCCAGCCAAGGAAGGACAACGACGGAGACTGATTGGCTGGGAACGAGGTTTTCGTCTTGTTTCCCATATAAATTCGGCCTCGATTCTCGTATCAAGGCTTCTGCCAATTTCGTCACCGATTTACCCTCTCCTGCATCGTCCCTTCGATCCCTCGAAATGCCGGCTCTCCTCTTTTTTTTCTCAGCATTTTATGAAGACCGGGTAATTTTCTGGTTTCCATCCTACCTTCAAATTTCTTTCGATATATTTTTTTTCTCTATTTTTTATTTCCAAATAATCAATCGAAAATCATTAATCAACAAAGTTCCATGAACGTTCCATGAACGTACGAAAAACAAAATGCGCAATAAACAAAACGGAAAAGTGTGAAAGAAATCCCAAAATTTAGGGATTGTTTTCGTTCTTACAAGGACGAAGAAAATGCACTTTTTACTAAAAAAATCACAACTCAGGGAATTTTTAATATTTCCGGCTAAAATTAAAAACTGGTACTCCCGAGATACAGTACTTTCGGGAAAAAAATACTCGTCTGGTCCCCCTACCGAAAAAGGTATTTATTCGGACCCGAGAACTCACCGGAGCAAAGAATTTCGCGAGTTTTCCTACTTTTCTTGATTTCGAAGCGAGTTTCTCATAAACCCGAGGTTGAATCTTGGTGGCTTTCGTGCGTCAGAGGATTCCCGGTGTATTCGTCCATGAAGGGAAGCCCATACGTCTCGACAAACCTGTGTACCTGCACGCCGGTTTACACGGTTCGCCGGTTCGTGGCGGGACTTTAAGAACGAAAGCTTCCAAGTTCCAAGCTTCCTCCACCCCTTATCTCGGGGTATAAAAACATTTTGACCCGCGTTCGGTGCGCGATGGCGGGGGGATGGGGGCGGAGCTCCCTCGAGGAAAAGCTCGCTCGTGGAAAAGCTCGCCTTGTTTTCTTCGCACGTATGCAAACGCGAACGACCCTCACGACAGGACTATGCTCTCAGCGACTTCTTTTTTTATCCGCGAAATTGTTCCTCGGACGACTCACCTTTCACCAGTCAGTTTCAGCGAAACAACCCTGTGACGTATTAAACTTACCTTTCCTCGAGTCCATCCCCGCTCAAAGTTACTCCGTTTTACCTTTATCCCCCCGAAGAATGAAACGTCAAAATCCCCTTAAAGCGAAAAAAGATCGGAAGTCGTTCTTCCGTAATGTTCATGAATTTAACGTATCCCCTTAACACTGGAACTTTGGAAAGAAGCCCAGTTTTTGTTATTGCACTTTTGAAAATTATTGTATATTGTTTATCGTATTTTATAAGAATTATTTTATTTTACTGCCTTATTTATTTTATTATTATTGTTATTGTTATTAATATTATTGTGTACTATAAAACATGATTTTATAGCATTAATGTTTTGAATCGATAAATATAATTGCAATGCCAATGATACGATGATGCATTTTTTAAATCATTGAGATTAAAGTTACTGAATTGATAATTCATTAAAAGAGATTAGAAATAAAGATCAGTGAATATATGAATAATTAAGATTAATAATTAAAGTGAATATTAATTGGTTTTCGTTTCAATCCACCTAATGGAATTCGATCATTAAAATTAAGGGGGAGAAAAGATAAATAAATCAATGACGACCGATACAGTGTCGTCGTGAAAGTTTTCTGGTCGATAAAAATACTTATCTCTCTTTCGTTCCTCCCTAGCTTCGTCCCAATCATGAAAACGACGTCACTTTTCTTTTTTTTATTTCTTTTTTGTGTGTGTGTGTGTTTTTTTTTTCGTTTTTTATTTTATCGTTACGATCTCCCGGACCATTTGATTTGGCTCGGTCGATGCACAATTACAATCAACGTTAACGACGTTTTGACTCGTACGAGAGCTCGTATTCCATAGCTTTTCGTAGTACGGTATACCCTCCCATCGTTCGGTTAGCCCTTAATGCCCACCCCTCACGAATCACTCAACCTCTCTCTCGCTCTTTCCTATTCGCGCTATTTTCGCTGCACGCGTGCTCTCTTGATTGTTAATGCTGATTGTCAACGGAATTCAATGGGTTTCAATGGTCACCAAACACGAAAATATCGCGTTCGCGAATGTCACATTAAGCAAAAAGAAAATAAATTTTATAAAAGGTTAATAAAAAAAAAACGCTGTCCAGATAGAACCATTTGAGATTACGTAACTGAGAAGTGTTAAATTTTGAATTTTTAAAGCTACTTAGGTATTGTATTAAATTCGATTGAATTAAATAAACAATTTAATTTTTACGAAATAACTTGAAAACATTTTTAAAAAGCTCGGTAAAAAATTAAATAAACAAAAAATAAGATGAAACAATTCAATAAGATTTCGTGAAAGTTTGTTGAAGCTGGAGAACGACGAAAGCTTTCAGCCAAATCAAACCAATCTGTTTTCTTTTTTGTTTTGAAAAAAATAAATAAAAAGCAAATCGCAAGGGGATATAAAAACTTATTCCATTTAGTCAAACGTAATGACAGTGTACCAGATGAAATTATATTTCGTGTTCTTTTCGACAGAAATAAATGTTTCAATTTTCTTCGTTCCTGATCTTGGTCCCGACGGACATTTTTTTTCCCCGATCCACTCGGAGAATCCTATTTGCATAGTTATTTTGTTCGCGGGAGTTATGCAAATTGGCGAGAGGAGGAGACCGATGAAATTCAACGACAAGATGGGAAAGTGATCGGAATCGTAGGATTTAATTGACGATCCGATATTAATATATGTACGCGGAGGACCGAGAGGAAACTCGAGATTTTCCGGACTCCAGCGATAACATTGGAGAATCGTCATTTCTCTTCCAGAATTATACTTAGTTTAATTTTTTTTTTTGAGGGGTAACCACTACTCGTTTTCATTCGGTTTGCGAATTCAAAGCGAAATTTTCCTTGCCAATTCTTCAAGGTGTGCAAGGACCTTAATAATTAATTAGATATAACGTTTCGAGCTACTGATTAATAATTATTATTAACCAGACCGTTCTTGATCGATTCATTAATTAATTAATCGATGTGTACTGATTTATTCGCAAAATCATTAATCCACGAAGTTCCATTAATTATTGCCGCAAAACTAATGATCGAAAAAGCTCCGAAAAATTACCGGACATACTTCGAACATTGTAGATAACGCGGGAAAAAAATTATTTGCGAAAAACGAAGAGCAAAGTGTGAAAAAAAATCACGAAGAGGAAAAAACTGCACTATTTTTTACTAAAAAAATCACATCTTCCCGAATTTACAATAATTTAGGTATATATTCGTTCCTAAATTTGATTTCACCCGGCTTCCACTCATGGGGGTAGATATTCGATGGCTTTTGCCCGGGGACCTCAATACCGGTATTCTCCGAGATCGAACGAGTGAGGAGCTATTTCCGTCAATATTCGCGTTTTCTCGAACCCTTAAAAGAAACAAACCCGTTTTGGTCACACCTCGACCTGGACCCGGCGGTGCTCTCAATTCCCCTAGCCGTAACGGTCCGATGAACACAGTGATCGAAGCCTTACAAGCTCGCGAACAGGCACCTCAGACGAGGGGTTTGGTGCGGGGGTTGTCGAAGCTAGGTCTTGTTACCTCGTAACTCACCAGACCCGCATCCGGCTCCCCGTCCGATAAATTCGATATTGTTTCAACTTTGGGTGCAATTCGTACCGTCCTGACCGGTACGCCGGACCACGTAGACCCATATTCCAGTTGGCGCAAGCGGAAAGTACCGGGGGGTTTGGCCGGTGCCGACGAAGAAGTAAAAACCACGGCAAAAAAGACCGGGTCATCCAGCGCAGAAGGCACACCGAAAGGACCCGGGCTCCGGGAGGGTGGTCGGGGGATGGTTCGCTCAAGTCGATCGGGGGCAAGGAAAATTGTTTTGTTCCAGACTAGGGTGCGCAATGAAGGGTGAAGTATGGCTCTGTAGGTTATGGTCCGATGGTTTATCGCTGGTAATGCCATACTGTACCTGGAATTGAAGTTACGACCAACTTTTCTCGAGGAATCCGGTCCGGGGAACCACCCGACGAGCACCCCACAGGCACCCCAATGGGTAACCTTCCATTTTGGTGAACTTTACGCATTTGGAGTCCATCAGAGCTTGAAGAATGAAAACCCTCGTCCGATCCTAGAATCGACGAGCTCCAAGACGACCCGGTCACCGCAAACCCGCCGGATGGGCGATCACCAAACGCTCGAACGTTTCCTACTACGTGTGGGGGCTCACTGCGGTCGCGCTACATTTGGACGGTGGTGGAGTCATCGTTATCGGATTTTGCAACGGGGATGCTTGCTCGGCGAAAATTCTACTCTCGTTCAACACCCACCAACTATCATCGATCCTTTTCCTACCCTTAATCCTTTCGCTTTCTTGCACTTGCAAAAAAGCTCGTGCTTCTTTTTTTTTTTTTTCGTCGATGGATAGTCCCCCTCCCTTTTCCTTCGCATCTTCTAATCTCGGAAAACGTTCGACAATGGCGCTCGCCCGATAACGGAATTTACACGGGTTTTCACACCGTCCCATAAAATTCGGAAGATTCTGGAGTCCGGGCTTGGGGATCCAAACGGTAACGAGGATTTTTATAGCACATCCCCCCTATGTTCATCCTGTTGGAAGAATGCTTACTAACAATTATTCATTTATTTACAAAACTATTTATTTTAAAGTGTAGATTGGCGTGTCTTTCATCCTTAAAAATACTTTTTTTAAATTTAAAAACTGGCCAGGACGACCTCTGTAATGCTCGTCGACTTTAAGATGCAGCGGAGCTTTATCGCGGTCGGTAAAGCAGATCGGTACATCGAAAAGCTCCGTTAAATCACAAATTCGACCAAAAATATTTCAACGCACTCGTGTTCTCGTCTTTATCATACTCGGCGACCATTTTGACGTTCCGACTGTTCTTTCGAAGCCCATTATCGACAGAATTGTCGTTAATTCGCATTATTACCGCACGAACGAAAAGAAACTCATAAAAGTTAACGAGTGCCTCGTCCCCGTCTTTATATCTCCGTCGCTCACTCTTAACCGTGAATTAATGACGTTCCACCCTTCGTAATACCAGAATTTACTCGAATAAAGTTTCGAAGGCGAATCATTTGCGTCTACCCCCATCCACCCCCTCGTCGCTCTTCTTCGGGGTACTTTGCTAAACGCGAACTCGCAGGTAACCCGAGAGTTATGATGTTAATGACTTTTCTCGACGGACGATCCCCGACGAGAGAGAAAGAGAGAGAGAGAAGGACCGAGGGAGGGGGAGTTAGCAGTAGCAGCGACAGTTTTATGTAATTTGTAAACCCTTTGAAGTTCTCACTCATCGCTCCGACGCTGTTGATTTTCACTCTGGCGTGCCGGATGACTCCTTCACCTTTTTGAATGCAATTCTCGGCAGGAACGGCACGCTGATAGTGTATACGTGTTTCCAGGTGTGCGTTCCTAATAGCATTCTATATTTGATAGGTCTATTGCGCCCGGGGGGAGGGTAAAGACAAACCCAACACTGCCTCCGGGCAGACCACTCGCCTGGGTAGGTAATACCTCGACGTTGCCTATTTGCTGAAAGAAGTCTAGGTACTTTGTCACACTTGGTCTTGATCCAACAGCGAAAGGGTCCTGTCGATCATGTAAAACTCGATCGATACTAAAGGATTTTCCAATTCTTTATTTTTGAAAACAATAGATCGTTTAATTTTAATAAGGTTTGTTGGTTAATCAACGATCGCGAAATAAAACAAAATAAAAGCCAACGCAAACTCAAACCCAAACAAACTGTAATCAAAATCTTAAATCAAACAAACCGAAACCAACTCAAACCCAAACACGAAGAATGAAAAGTACCAGCCATCTCTCGGTCAGTGATCAATGGCATTGGCGGACGCCCAAGCTGTTTCGAGTTTTTACGTTTCCTGTAAAAAAAAAATGAAATCCTAAAAAAAAAAAAACGAAGAAACACCGAACATAGGTCAGGAAGAGAGCCACGCGAAATTCCACACCAAAGGCTAATCTTGCGTTCGTTTCTGTGTATATCGGGAATAAAACGAATTTTCCGACTCTCCTATCCGCAACGGTCCGTAAAACATCCCCGGTATTTCCGCTCAGTGGTCCTCCGCTTGGAGAGTCGAGCCACCTTTATTTTTCACTCTTTCACGATTCCCATTTAGCCTCTCAATGGCGTCTCTCTCTCTCTCTCTCTCTATCTTTCTCTTTCTCTTCGTTTGTACTTACACATACGCCTTTGCCGCCTTTCCTTTCCCGGTCTCACTGGTCCCACTCATTTTCAATTAATTCTTTGCTCATTCGACCGTATTACCGGTAAAACAATGGCGGAGTACCAACTCCGGGCGTTCCTCGGTCAAAGGATAAAAGAAAAAAAGGATTTCAGGAGCGAAAGGGGGAGGGCATTGGAAGAGAAGGAAAGATATCTTCCTTCGTCGACTTTCAATCCCGATGTTTTTTTTTCTTCTTTTTTCATTTTTTTTCAGGCCCCATTCCGGCATCGTTACTCCTCGACTGCGATATTAGTTTTTCCCGTTTATTCGAACACTTTTGAGCCTCCTTTCGCCCTTTGTCGAAACTCCCAGCTGATCCTCTCGTATTTTGACTTTTTTAAATCCCCTTGATCATTGGTTCGAGTTGAAATTTTAGTTGATTTTTTCAATTACTTTTGGGTTATAAGCAAACGAATACTCTCATTCCAAAGAAAAGGATTCCTTACGCCATTAGAAAAAAAGATGTTTATTTTTTGTAAATCGAAAAACATGTATCCCAAAGTAAAAAACATGGAATCAAAAGAAATGAATTTTGAAAAATTCGTAACAATCGTAATCTCGAAACAAAAAGAATCTCTCAGTGAAGGGTGTTGGTCTCGTTGACGCGTGATGGCGAGAACAGACTTGATATTTATTTTCGCAATTCGCGCTGAGCCGGAAGTGGCAGGGTAGGGAGGGTTTTTTTTTCCATTCGTGTGGGGATCTCGTCGCCGCAGGGCGAGCTTATATTTATTCTGTTAATAAAAAACAACGGTTCTGAACACACTTCCCTGGTAGGGAATCTTTCTCGTTATTGCTATTACCCGACTATCGGTGAGTGCTCGCGGTGAAACTCTCCCACTTTTTTCCCGCTGCGACCCATCCGGAAAAGCCACCAGTCGTTATTGTCGTTGCACGAAAAAAAGATGATGCGGAAAAATATACAAAATAATAATAATAATAAAAGACAAAATAATAATGCAGAAACAAATATTGCAGAAAAAAATGTTTAGAATACATAATAATAATAATAATAATAATAATAATAATAATAATAATAATAATAATAAAAATTCCAACTCGACGTTGCGATAGTCGCGAGCGAGGCGTTTTAAACGAGGGCGAAACGTTAAAATGTGTACGCGTTGTGGGCTTGTGCCTCGTAGTTTCGGAGGGCCAAACTGGTCCAGCCAAAAAACTCGCGACTCGTTTAATTTTTAACGGGAAACCGAGAGCTCAACGATCGTCGAGCTTTAATCCTGAGACGAGGCTACGAAACGTCATTTGTTCCGTGGCCTAAAAGTTACCTCATAGTTTGGTAAAAAAAAAATATATCTACATATATTTGTTAAATATTAAATGAAATGAATGAAGAAACATTCGTTGGAGGAAATGCCTATTGCGGAGGAGACTCAACGCGCGAGCCGAGCGAGCTGCTATTCAACGGTGAAATAAAAATGTTAACGAAAAAAAAAGAAAATGCTGAAAAGAAAATAAATAAAATTAGCGCTCGTCGCGTACTCGCGACGAGTACTTGCGCTTCAATACCCACTTTTCGTACGCTTATGAATCATCTTTTTTTTTTCGTTCGACGTCCCCTCGTAAATAAATGTAAAAAAAAATTATTTAAAAAATTCCTTCTCTTTTTCTCTCTCTGTGCCTCGCTCGTTTTATTTTTAGCAGGGAAATTATACGTAATTCACATTGCCGTCTCATGCTCCTCGGTCATTTTATCAATTTTGTAAAATTAATTTCATTTAATTTTCTTTTTTCCTTTCGCGTTCTCGCCTCTTCTGCTTTCCGCTATATGTGATCGTCTCGGTTCGTCTATTCAGCGGAAACGAAGCGAGGTGGGATTACGCGGTGGCACTTTCCTACGTGTCATTTGATATATGTATATATATAAGATTTTATATAACATATATGAGAATCTCTATATATGTACAGATCTTCCGAGTGAAGTATACAGGGTGTCCCAAGACGGAATGTCATTCGTGAAATGAGGGGTTGGGCGTGAAATTCTGAGTCGATTGATACAAGCATGAGTGGCTCCCGGATCAACCCCCGAATTATTATTTATTTTTAAAGGCAGTAATGCGATTCTGTATTCCTTATTATTCATTGTTGGATAAATCTTCAAAGTTATTTCCGAATCGAAAAAAAAACCTGTTTTTAGAAGTTTTTCACGATTTTTTCAATGAAATTTTGGGTTTTCGGGGAAATTAATCGCAGATTCGTGTTCAGGGGATCAAATTACATGTAAATAAACTAATTAAAAAAATATTAAAAATCTAAAGTTTTTTCCCATTTTTGGGGTAAATACGTTTTTTCACTAAATCATCGATAACTTTTTTTCCTTTGGGGTTTGGTACTCCACTTTGCGCTCAATCTCTTCGTTATGATTTTCTCTTCAAAATGCTTTTTTAATCATT
>JAPYZI010003730.1:0-16853 GCA_030523105.1 Ophioninae sp. A BG-2022a | reverse complement strand
GAAATTTTCCGCTGATTACGAATATCATAAAATTGTTGTCGAAAGCATGGAACGAAGCAAAGAAAAACGTGTTTTAAGGGGTTTTTTACGATTTTTTCATAGAAATTCTGGGTTTTTGGGGAAATTAATGGTAGATTCGTGTTCAGGGGATCAAATTACATCTAAATGGACCTATAAAAAAAATATTAAAAATCAAAAATTTTTTTCCATTTTTGGGCAAAATAAGTTTTTTCACAAAATCATCGATAACTTTTTTTCCTTTGGGATTTGGTACTCCACTTTGCGCTAGATCTTTTCGGTATGATTTTCCCTTCAAAATGCTTTTTTAATCATTAGAATCCGATCACTTTTGGATTTTTGGCAGAATTTCAAAGTTGGACCATCGATTTTTGCAAATTTTTCCATACATACCCCTTTGGCTCTTTTTTTGCGATTTTTCGAGTGAACTTTCCGGGGAAACTAAAAGAGATATCGATCCGAATCCAACGCCATTGTTTAAGTTAGGCAAAAACCTTTTCCAAACATACTCATTGAATCCTCATAGCACACGAGAAGCTCACCCTACGACATCTTGAAATATCGTGATTTTTGAGATTCTGGTAAAGTGGCCGGGGGAGGTCGAAAAAATTTTTTTTTCGTTTTTAAACTCTTAAAAGGGTCTATTTGATCAGAAATTTTCCGCTGATTACGAATATGCCCGAGTTTTTGCCGAAAGTACAAAATTAGACTGATAAAATGCAAAAAAACGTTTCTAGAAAATTCTTTTGACATTTTTCTTAGAAATGGAGAGTTCAAGGCGAATGAAATGGTGGATTTGTTGAAATATTAATAATAATTCAGGGGTTGATCGGTGAACTATACATGCTTGTATCAATCGACTCAGAATTTCGCCCCCAAACCCCCATTTCATGGATGACGTTCCGTCGTCGGACACCCTGTATATTACAATACCTATAAGAGGAAGCAGGGCACGACTATGCCCCGAAGCGTACCATCTATAGGAGTAAGCAGGACGCCACCATTCTCCCAACGAGAGAAAGCGAGAGCGATAATGAAAACCGCCGTCAGCGCCGCTACTCGAGAACTACCAATAGGGGCAGCCCCCAGCAGAATCGGCACATATAACCCTTAAGAACCGTCCTTCTATGCACACTGAAACGCGTCCAATCGTTCGTATCTATAAAAAAACTGACGAAACGTCCAAAATGGCTAATAACGTCAATTTACTTTGAGGACACCTGTACCAATCCAAACAAACCCAATAAAAAAAAAGAACTATTGAAAATCGAACGTACGTAGCCAGTTGAATTTGAAAAGTCAGCTTATTTTATTTAGAAAAACCGCGTACTCTTGGGAATATTATTCGCCGAACGTCGTTTGCACGAAAATGCATTTTTTCCATTTCCGGTTGAAAGTCCTGATCGAGAGTCAAAGGCGTGGGCGTATCGATGGACAAAACCGAACGCGATAGATTATTTCCGCGGTCATCGGAATAAAAGGGAGTGGTTGACGTCTCCTCTCTCTCTCTCTCTCTCTTTTTCTCTTTTTCTTGCTCAGTCTTCTGTGGATATTCGATTTTACAGAATTTCATCGATTCCCGAACGAATGTTCAACGAGAAGGATTATAATGCCGCCGATAGTGACGTTCGACGGATTCACAATGCCTCGGCGCGTATGCTTATACGTATGTACCTTGATATACCGGCTGATTCACAATTTACTGCCGAGTCACGACGTGGTCAATATTCCCCCAGTTCAATTTTTAATTATTTAATAATTATTTAATAATTATTTCATACTTTTCATACACTTTTTTTGTAATCAAATTAGTATTTTGTTTTTTAAAAAAATATTATTCGCAAAAAAAAGAAAGTCGTCGAAACTGCCGCATAATTGAAATCGAACGTAGAATAAAAATAAACAATTATTTCATTGGAATAAAATAAAATATACAATAAAAATAAAATCGTATTATTTTTCACAAATATTTTATTTTTTCGTAATACTTTTTTTCGAATTCGTATTAATTCATTAAAAAATAAATGAACAAATAATAAAAAAAAAGTCGTTAAGACTAATATATAAGTAGAGTAGACTATATAAAGAAAAATAAATAATTCCTTCATTGAAATATAATTATTCCTCTGTGCTTTTTTTCGTAAATTCTTTACGAGAAATTGGTATTTTGTTATTTTTTTTAAATTAACAAAATGGTTGAATACAGTGAATTGAAAAAATCGCAAAAAAAATGTACAAAACGAATAACGCGAGGAAGAAAAAATAATTGATCGAAAAATCGAAGTAACGGATGGGAGGAAAAAAAAACAATGTTAATGATGCATAAAAGGATGTATTTTGAATGATCCTGTAGGGATCCGAACAAAACAGCTCCGCGTATGTTTAGCCTGACGTTCCAGTACAAACCACGATTTTCAATCACGAATCCTATTCTCCTATCATGACGCGACTCCCTCGGCCCCTCCCCCGTACACACTTTTTCACATCTGATGCTCGAAAACGGAGGTTTTTCCATTCTTTTTTAGCCACGCGTTCGCAAACTTCACTGTCACGAGCATCAAATGGAGACAGATGCGAAAATTTTCGAATTCCACCGAAATATCTCTAGGGGAAATATTTTTAATAAACACTGTTTACGGTCAAAGTTTCGTTGAAATAAATTCATTATTTCGTACGAAGATAAATTTATTTGTCGTCGCTGTTAATATTGCGAAGTTGATTTGACGCTCGGATTCCTTGTTTCGTGATAAAATTCGACGGTTGAGAAATGGGAATTTACCCTTCTTGTCCGGAATTGTGAAACGTCCTTTGGCCGTGCATAATCTTCTGGAGAGCCAGACTAAATTATGATCTCGATGATGAAACGGGAGGTAGAAAACGATGTCGTTGTGTCATAACGTGGAGATGGATATGGATAGATACACGAGTATGTGAAAATTGCACGTGCGCTTCTACTTCTTCTCTTTCCTCTCGTTTATTCACTTTATTTGGTTTATCATTTATTATTTTATTATTATTAGCTTATTTAATTTATTTTTTATTATTTCGTTATTTATTATTAGTTCATTTGGTTCGTTATTCGTTAATCTATTATTATCAGTTTATACAATTTATTGTTCATTATTTTATTATCATTAGTTCATTCAATTTAATATTTTTTTAGTTTTTTAGTTTATCTAGTTTAATATTGATTATTTTATAATTATTCATTTTTTCGATTTATGATTCCTTATTTTATTATTATTACTTTATTTAGTTTGTTAATACGTTACGTCAATTAGCTATACTGCATTAATTAACTATCGTACTATCTTTTTCTCTCTCTCTCCTCTTTCCTCCCTCTTTCTCTTCAAAATATGAGAGGCTGTCACGCGTAAACGTTTTTTTTTCCTCCCATGAATACGAAGGGAAGGCTGCCTCAGTGTCCTCACTTTCCGGAATAACTAGTTTCGCATATGTGATACGCTTTGCCGCACAGCGCAGAATTTGTGACGAGATGGAGAGTATGACGAGCACGAACGAGAAAAAAGAAAAAAAAATGACGAGCATAAGCCTTGTGCATTCGTACGTGCATCTCTATTCCCCCTACTGGGTAATGAAGTGAAACGAAAAAAACGACCAGAAAAAGAAAATCCACAATGTCCGTATCGCGTTTGGAATTACGAAGCTCCGTCCGATTTGTCGGGATTCCTGACAGCCTACGCTTTTCAAAAATTCCTTATTGAAGAAAAATTAAATATCGATTTTTATTCTCGTCTAGTGTTTTTTCAATTTATGAAACATGAAAAAAATTATTTTTTGCATGTTAGAAATATTTAAAAGTAAATTTAAGAAAGATGTTTGAAAAAGAAGCAATATCATTAACAAAAATATTTTTTTTTCTCAATATTTATGTAAAATGAATATATGAAAATCAATTTTTTATTAAAAAGGATTTTATAAAAATATCTATCGTTTAAATCGTACGCTTCGTCTGGAAATCATGTACGTAATTGTAAATAATTTTTAAAAAATCCTTTAATTGTATACAATAGTTAATATAATCAAGATAATTTTACAAAATTATAAATACACTTCATATAATTCTATAAAATAAAAAATACGATCGAGATAATTCTACAACCTGCTAAATGCAATCCAGATAATTCATTAAAATTCTAACCGATCAGCAAAATTCGATAAAATTAAAAATGCAAAGATTGCGCGCGAATAATAAAATATGAAAACCGTAATATCGTTCAGTGAAGTTTCCGCGTCATTCTCCATTGTTCACCATCTTAAAAAAACCCGAGAAAAAAAGGCGAAAAAAAAAAACAAAAAAAAAAAAAAAAAACGAAAAAAAAGTGCAAACTTCTCGCGACGTATATTGTTTACGATTGTAATAGAAACCTAATAACACGAGAATCCGGCACCGGTGAAAAACACAGGGAGCAAGGATTAGCAAAGTTTTCACTACGTGAGTCCCGTGCCAGACGAGGCAAGTCCGGGGGTAGGAGTTGAAGAGAGAGAGAGAGAGAGAGAGAGAGAGAATTTCGTTGGTTCGCCCAGTGAAGCACAGGTCGTGGTCCAGGCCAACGACGACTTGCCAGCTCAAGAGTTTCACTCCAGTATCTACGAAATTCCAGGCACGTAAAGTCCTTCGTTTAGGAAGGATGGTCAAAGAATACTTTGGGGTCTTTTGTGAAATGAAACATCTAGTGTAACGTATATTACGAGGACATTCGGTTATTTCGAGGACAGTCCTCGAAGTAACCGTGGTATCCATTCTCGAGGATTGATTCACGTTTGATTCGTGCTACGTTGGTATTCATCCAGGACTAAAGGTAAGAATCACTCGTTTTCGGTATGACCTCGAAATCCTAAGTCCTCGAAATCACAATTCCACGTATAGACGCGAAGTTTTCTACCTTCTCTTGGGAGAACGACGATTTCCCTCCCCCCCCCACGCCATTTTTCTTTCCGCTCTTTCAACATTCGTCTTTATTAGCGTTACGACGTAAAATTGGAGGTTCGTTCGTACGGAAAAATGTATTGCGAACCCTTTCCTTCTCGTCTCTTCCCCCCCCCCCCCGCCTCCTCGTTTTTTTCCTTGGAGGTTTGCTCCACTGCAAAACGTCGTTTGGAACGACGGAGGGCGCCCGGGAGGGAAAGGGAGGACTTTGATTCGTTTTTCCAAAGCTTTTGCGTCTGACTGGGCAGCAGGCCACGTATGTCCTTTTTCCTACAGCCCTTTTGTCCACCGTGCGCATTCATCGTTCGTTTCCTGACTACGTGAACGAAAAAAAAGAAAAAAAAAAAAAGAAAAAAAAAAAAACAATAACAAAACGAAACAGAAAAAAATCAAGAAGAACTAAACATTTACCAGGGTAGGAAAGGTTTTTCGCGAACGTCACATCCGGCCATTCGGTGATGTTTATTTATTTATTTTTTGTTTGGGTTTGTTTGTTTTTTTTTTTAGCTGAATGGATAACGAGTAAGATTTTCTTTTATTTTCGCAGGGCTTAAGGTGGTACGTGCATGAACTTCATCGTTAGAAGGAAAATTGATTTTTTTTTGTATAATGTAATATAGCAATTTAGAATTACGTCTGTGAAAATTCAACGTTAAGTACCTAACCCATCTAAGGCCCATCTTATTTATTATTCAGTGCAAAAAGAAAACTATGTATGTTGAAATAAAACAAAAATGTTTATTCAATAATTTATTCAATAATAAACGTATTAATAATAATTTTGGTTCAGAAAACAATGTTCACTATTGACTATAAGGTTTTTTTAAAAAAAATGTTTTAAAAAAAGTTTTGGTCTTTATTTAGAACGCTGTTTCAACTTCGTACGAAAAAAAAAAAACAAATTAAAAATATATAATCTTCAATTTTAAATTTAAATATTGATAACAAAATGTACAGTGTTGATAAACCACTACATACAATTAGAATAAATATTCACTAAGTAATATTTGTTTTTGTTATATTTTTTGAAAATAAAAACATTTTTTGTTTTTCGAAAACTATGAAACAGCGTTTTCGAAAACAAAAACATTTTTTTTGTTTTCGAAAACTATGGAACAGCGTTTTCGAAAACAAAAACATTTTTTGTTTTCGAAAACTATGAAACAGCGTTTTCGAAAACAAAAACATTTTTTTTTTCGAAAACTATGAAACAGCGTTTTCAAAAACAAAAACATTTTTTTTTTTTTTTCGAAAACTATGAAACAGCGTTTTGTAAAACGACTCGAGTCAATCTGATTGCTATTTTAAAACTTCATTTTTAATAATGCTAATTGAACACGTTTATTACCAACGCGTTCTCGAATAATTATTTTCTTACGATAAATATTACTATGCTTAAATATATCTTTTTTTCTATTTTCAGAATCAAAAAATGATAGATATAACGTTGACTAATCAATTCGATAGTACTGCCGTAAGTGATATCGCGGAGGAAGGAGTGGTTCTGAGGATGATGATAAGTTCACGAAATTAAGGGAGAAACGTAATGAGCATAGATTTACGTACACGCGAATTCGCGATTAATCACGAGTTGAAAAAGAAATGGGGCTCGTACTCGAGATTATTAGGTCGACTTAAAATCGATGTTGCCAGGGACGTGTCCGTGTAATATTTCCAACGACGAGTTTGAGGACTCACGAATTATTTTGCGAAAGGCTTATTCGTCGTTTCGTTTTTTTCAAAGCTCAGAAAGAAAACTTGATGTCAGTTTCATATTTTATAACGAAAATATCGAAGGCAATTAAATAACCCGAAAATGTTTTGTTCGCAAAACGTGTATGAATATATTAATAAGCATTTCGCTAATAAGTGGATATAGGACAAATGGAAAGAGAAAAAAAAACGAGATCCGACTAATTGATAGGAAAAACGAGCACGCGATGAGACTCGTGCCCCGGATCAGACCCTGATGGGATCGAAATAATATACCGATGGGGGTTGACGCCCCCTCGTTTATTATTAAACTGTTGTACTTTCCTATCGCCGTATTCGTGACGAAGATAAGAAAAATTCGATAATCCGTTTCTTCAAGTGCATTCTGTTTGGGTTTCGAAGATTCGATTATTATAGATGATCACAGTTCAGGATCATTTTTTGAATGAATATGGGACGAATAAGAGGATGGTTTTTTAAAAATAAATTTTTTGGGCATCGAAGAATGTCATAAAATAATTTTTTGTTTGGACTTGTTGTTTTCTTTCATTGGGTTTTTTTTTTCGCGAATTTTTTCGAGCTGCGTTTTGATTTTTTTTTGTTTGGGTTTTGTAATGGATTATTTTTGAGCTTCAGCTTGATTTTTTTTGTTTGGGTTTTCTCGTGGACTATTTTTTAATTGAGGTTTATATTTTTTGTTTAGGTTTTGTCATGAAACTTTGTTCGGTTGGTGTGTTTCGTTGAATTTTTTTGATGGCATGTTTTTTGTCTTGGCTTGATTTTATATTTACGTTTGTTTGGGTTTGTCATAGAATGTTTTTGTTCGCCGATTCCTCATTTATTTTGGATTTGTTTGGGTTTATCATCGATGAATTTTGTTCGCGGTTCCTTAATTTCTTTTAGGTTCGTTTGGATTTCCCATAGACTATTTTTGTTCGCTGTCTCTTAATTTCTTTTAAGTTTGTTTGGGTTTCACAAAAAATATTTTTGTTTACAGTCCCTCAATTTCTTTTAAGTTTGTTTGGGTTTCTCATAAAATATTTTTGTTCGCAGTCCCTCAATTTTTTAAAGTTTGTTTGGGTTTCACAAAAAATATTTTTGTTCGCTGTCTCTTAATTTTTTTAAAGTTTGTTTGGGTTTCCCATGAAATATTTTTGTTCGCAGTCCCTCAATTTCTTTTAAGTTTGTTTGGGTTTCACAAAAAATATTTTTGTTCGCAGTCCCTCAATTTCTTTTAAGTTTGTTTGGGTTTCTCATAAAATATTGTTGTTCGCAGTCCCTCAATTTTTTTTAACTTTGTTTGGGTTTCTCATAAAACATTTTTGTTGGCAGTTCCTCAATTTCTTGTAAGTTCGTTTGGGTATCCCATAAAACATTTTTGTTCGCAGTCCCCAATTTCTTTAAAGTTTGTTTGGGTTTCCCCTGGAATATTTTTTCATTCGCAGTGCCTCAAATTCATTTAGATCAATTTTGTTTTGTCTCTAGACCACTTTTGTTCGCAGTATCTTAATTTCTTTCGGATATTTTTGGGTTTGCCACGTCATGAGTTTGCTAATGGAAAGTAACGAAAAATGTTGTTTTCCCATCATTCAATTCGTTCCCCGAACAGGACGGTTGATCCGGAATAAATAAAATTGCAGTGGTTGGTATAAGATACCCATTTGAAAATGATTTATTACAGAGACCGCGAACATTTACGACCCACCTCCTGTCCGCCTTCCGGTCTTCATCCAACTCCCACCCACTTTCCCTGAAACAATCAGCGAGTTTGTTTTTCCCCATGGAAAGTCTTTTCTACGTAGTGACGGTTTTTCAAGCTGTGTTTTCTTCGGCCACCAGGTACGAGGTTTTTTTTTTTTCGCCCCTGATTTATCGGGGAACAACGTTCGCGAGGCTTGGCCAGGTTGATCGGAGGCCAGTTGAGTGACCCCGGGTTGACCTGACCCAGAGAGCGGCTCGCTCGTTTCGCAAAAGCTCGAGCGTCTCCGGTGAGGTTCGGTTACGTTCGTTCGCGTTCTGGGGTCGCTCCGCTCCCTCCTGGTCGCTCGATACGCGTAAACGCCTAGTGGCTGTTTTCTCCCTCGTCTTTCCTAATTTATCTACACCTACGTATACCCCTGCATACGTATTTAAGACTGGAGTCAGCTGGCAACGCTTCCACCCAAATAACCACCTCTTGCCCCTAAGATCCTTCGAATCGAATCGATTGCTTGTATCGGGAAGTAAACAACTTTTTATTACAGCTTGGTTCGATCGAAATAAAATTTGGACTGGTCGCTATGGAATTTTTAAATATATCGAAAACTGGTTATTTTTTGGTAGTTATTTCGAAAAGTGAGTACTTTCTGGTAATTATTTCGAAACGTGGGTACTTTCTGGTAATTATTTCGAAACGTGGGTACTTTCTGGTAATTATTTCGAAACGTGGGTACTTTCTGGTGAATATTTCGAAAACTGGTTACTTTCTGGTAATTATTTCGAAAACTGGATGCTTTCTGGTAAATATTTCGAAAACTATCGACCTTTTGGTAAATATTTCGAAAACTGGGTACTTTCTGGTAAACATTTCGAATAGCCTCAGGGTGCAGCAAGTCTCTCATAATGATTTAACAATAAACTCCCTAAAGATTGTAAAAATCATAATTCAGATTTTCAATTTTTAAGGGTGAAGAACTCATTATTTTGAGTTTTCAATTTTTAAGGCAAAAAGACTCATAATTTGGGTTTTCAGTTTTTAAGGGGCAAGAACTCATAATTCAGGTTTTCAATTTTTAAGGGGGAAGAACTCGTAATTAAGGTTTTCCATTTGCACGAGACTTTAAAAGCCTTTTTTTAGATCTTAAAATTGGGATTTTCAATTTTCAAGGGCGAAAACTCACAATAAATTTTCAATTTTTCTAAGCCGAAAAGGTCTCGATTGAGCTTTCCATATTTTTAAGAGGAAAAATTTATAATCAATCTTTCCCATTCCTAAGGTTGAGAAACTCGTAATCAAGCTTTCCAATTTTCATGATGGAAAACTCATAATAACGTTTTACTTTTTTCTCATAATTTAGCTTTCCACTTTTTAAGGGATAGAAATTCATAATTAAGTATTCCATTTTTCTAGGGAGGAAAGCTCATAATTTAGCTTTCCATATTTTTTAGAGGAAAAATTCATAATTAAGCTTTCCAATTTTTAAAAGGATGGCTGGAGGTGGCTGGCTTTCGCGGGCTCAGTGCTAAACAGTCCGATGTAAGCCTCGTACTTTTGCATAATGCAATATGACGATGCACGTGCCTACGGTAGACGTTTGTCGTTAGGCTCGTACCACAAATGCCATTGGAGCCACCTGGTGCGACTAATGAGACCGGGGGGGTTGTCTCTCCCGCCTGTCGCGTGTTGTCCGCCAATTCGTCATAACGGTGGGAACACCGGGACGAAAAGCGTTTCCGCGTCCGGCGACATTTCACGACGATCGTTTCCCGGGGAACGAAAAAAAAAAAAAAATAGCGATGCAAGTGACCGCCTGGAAAAAAAGGGATCTTTTTCCATGGTTCCGGATAAGAAAAAACTGCGCTCAAAATAACCGAAAACACCATTCCAGTATTTTTGGGATCGATACTTGGATGGGTGACCGTTCAATCAGAAACTATCTTTCAACCGACCGTTCAATCGCCCGAACGCATCAAACGGATTTCAAAACCGTCTTTCTCGTTACGAGTTATCAACAGTTTCCCTGTGCCCTCCTGAAAATTCTTAAACCTCATATCAGACAAATCCAAAAGTATCTTACCCCTTAATAGTCCACGGCAAAATGAAAGAAAACATTACAAATGATAAAAAAATAAAAATTCAGTATTTTCTTTCATGTCTTATTGTCGTAATCAAGAGTTTCGAGGAATTATCCATTTTTGCTTCATCCAACCTTTATCTTAATCAGTTACAAATAGAATAAAATCAACTCGCCATCCAAAGCGTCTTAATCCTTCGAGTTTTCATCAGTTACCCCGTGCCCTCCTGAAAATTCTTAAACCTCACGCTACGCAATTCCAAAAGTACTTTACTTTTCAAAACTCTCTCCCAACCTGAAAAATACGTTACAAATCATAAATATACCCCAATTTCTACGTTTATCCATTTTTTTCTTCATTGTTGACGCAATCAAGACTTCCCGGGAACTCTCCGCTCCGCGTCATTTGAATTTCGGTTTAATCCAGTGGAAGAAGAGTTCGGTCAATCATGGAGATGCTCGGGGAAAATCTGAGCCTCACGGAATATTAGATTGGGCTTTCTACTCAGGGATGTACCCCAACCGAGATGGTAATAATTGCGGGAATAAGTCCGGGCCGAATATATCGTTCGTAAATTCGCGGGCGATGCTGTATACCGCGAAATAGAGGTCGAAAGGTGGAGGATGGGGGGGAGTTGGCAAAGGACACAAGAAGAGGAGGAGGGAGGGAAGTGGGGAAGCGGGAAAGTGGAAAGAGGAAAGGCCAAGCCGTGGTAAGATTCTCAATCTGGTCCGGTCTAAATTAAATTCGTCAGGAGGGCGTGGGGGATGGAGGGGGGGGGGGGGGCGCCCCGCGAAGCCGCAGACTCAGGTGTATCACCGACGTTAATTATGCCGGATTCGCGAGTGTGGGAACCTAGAAAACTTCCCACCCCTATCTCTGGGGTGGCCCGGAACGGTTTGAGGATGAAGATGGGGGAAGGCGAGGGATGGATGTGGATGAGAGCTTTAGTGCGAGCTTAGCCGCGTCGTAGCTAAGCGAACGTGCCTGCGGGCATGAATAATGCAATGTTTGTATCAGCAGTCGGTCCTGGAAAGAAGGATGCTAAGTTATTCGCGCCGGAGAAAGAAAAATCTACCTCCGCCTCTTCGGACTCTCCTTTTCTCGATTTTTTTTTTCCCTCTTGCTCTCACCTTTTGGCCCTTTTTGTACCTTTCTCTTACTTTATCGAGGGAAAGAGGGGTTGGGGCTTGAAGGGCTGGGGGTGGAAAACAAACAAAAGCTCCGAAGCTGAATTCGTTTCGGAAAAAAAAATAAAAATAAAAAAATAAAAAGAACACGGAACCCGTCCAACGTTTGCAGTAGTTGGGAAACTCGTTGCAATGACAATGGTGTTTCACCGTTTGCCAATTTTCGGTGGAAGGATAATTAGCAAAACCATTCGTTACCGAGCTGCCACGGAGTGCCTTAGAAATAATTTTTTTTTTTTTTTTGGGACGAGAGAAGAGTCGAAATAACGAAAAGAACGAGGCTGGAATATTAAAAACGTCGAGTTATCCTGGTTTGGGTGTTCCATTTTCTTCGTATTTACATGGGAGCCCATAAAAACATGGTAGGTACGTTTGTTTGTTTGCTTGTTTTTTTTTTTTTTTTTGTATTTTTTCTGCGGTGGTAAAACCGTTTTGAAAGGTGAAACAATGTCTGAAAGGGATTTGAGGGATGAAAACGTTTTCGTCGTGATTCATGGGGTGAAATGATTTATTATGAGAGATTTGAGGGGTGATATAATTGACGAGTAATTTGAGGGGTGAAACGAGGTTTCTCGATGATTGAAGGGATGAAAATATTTCTTAGAGTGAAAAAAGGGGTGATATCATTTATTTGAGTGATTATTTGAGCCAAGGTGCGATGTCGCTTCTTAGAATGATTTTAAGGGTGAGATAATATTTTTAAGTGGTTGAAGGGATGAAAATATTCCTTTGACTGATCAAAAGGACCAACTGATTTCTCATGAGAGATTTAAAGAGCGAAAACATTACGGAGAGTGCTTCGAGGGATAAAATCACTTTCAAGAGTGAATTGATTCATGAAATCACTTCTTAAATTGAATTGGGGGAAAACAAAATCACTTTTTACAGTGAATTAAGAAGGGAAATAACTTTTCGTATATTTCACTGTAAGATAAACCCTTTTCGATCGCGAGTCCACTAATTATAGTGGACAAACCCAAACAAACCCAAACAAATTTTCCTCCATTGGCTTTTTATCTTCGGTGTATCTCCACTCAACGTTTCCCCTCAATAACGATTAGCTCTTGCACCCTTCGTCAAGTGTACAATGTCAAATAGCAAAACCTCCGAAAAACCTTCATTAACCTCAGTACTGGAATCTCTCAATGCGAGACGAGTTCCCCCAACGTATATCCAATAGTTCCATCATGAAAATCCAATGGTCGAGCAAACTCGAACCGTCGATCGTTTCTAATCGGTCGTCCGAATTTCGGCCCAATTCCCGTCAAATAAAAAAAAAAAAAAGAAAAAAGGGTGTGTCCTCCAAAGGGGTTTTCACGTTCGAAGAGTTTCGTTCGGTTTCCGCGGTTTAAAGTTTCCTCAGGACTGGGATAGTTGCAAGAGTGTATCCAGGGGATCGCGTGTATCCATAGTTGCAACCCTGATAGCGATAATAGCAATTTCAAGTGTACCACCATTGGAAGATCGAAGAGAACGGACTTTACCATCCTCTTCAAGAAAGAGCTCGAAGAAGCTGTTAAATTACGAGATAACAGAGTGCGGTTTCGTTTCTTCCATTTCTACTTTTTTTTTTTTTTTTGAAACTTTTGCTCTTTTCTCACCCCTGACTCTCAGTCCGTTTCTGTAGTCTGCGGAAGTCCGATATTAGGGTGATCTCGTTGGTATTCGAAATAATAGGGAATTTTCGAAGACTCACGCGAACGGCTTGCGCCACATACTTGATTCGAACTAGGTATATACTTGAACCGGAAGTCCGAGCTTCCATAATTCTTTGCCGTGTCTTGGTTGGAACGGTGGTAGGGTGTTTGGGTTGGGGTAACAGGAACTCGGTGCGCAAAAGCCTTTGGGTAACCCTCGTCCTGTTCGAGACAGGAATAAGCGCGAGTTTGGGTTAGGTCTGTGCGGGCTTCGGGAACGTTACCAAGCCCATGGCAACCAACAGCCGGGGCTAGCCATCGTTCCCTTGTAGCTGGATGAAAACGGCTATAAATCCCTACGGGCCTTCCTATACTACTACCAACAGGCCAGCTCTACTGGCAGACCTGAAACTCTCCTCGCTATTCTATGGGTTATCTCGACGCCGGAGCTATCCGGTCATCGCGTTATCCGTCTCGTGGTTTCCATCCCCTATCTCTCGTTTGTTCACTCAATCTCTACCTCCTCCCCCACCCCCCTCATTCCTATCCAACGATCCCTTTCCCTTTCTCTAGCTCTTTTGTCTCCTCGCTCAATCTCACGTGCCGGTCGAGACCGAATAGAGCTAATTGGCCACCGGCAAGGGGAAGCTTTCCAATCCCTTTCTGACTACTGACTCCTCGTATTACGTGTTATTCGCGTATGGGTCGTTCCGGATGCAAAATTCACAGTGGTTCTTTTATCCCCGACCACTTTCTCGTTGGTACTAATTCCTCGTATCGATGTTCTTCATACTTAGAAACTTCCGGTTTTCTTCTTACCTGGAAAGTTTCGACGATTAATCTTCCCCCGGGAACATCAAGCTGATCCAATAAATCCAATAAGAGTTTCCAAGGTATTTTTTTGAACATCGATTTCGGAAGTGCATTCGCGAAGAATTCGGGAAGGAAGCATGGTTGGTCTTTTGTTAACAGTTTCGAACTGTGTGTGATCGTGTTTCTGAAGAATTCGTTGGTTGGTATCGAGTTTTATATTCTTTTGGGTTTTTTTTTTTTCAAGCTTCTATTCATTGCCTATCGGTACATCCGAAAAGCAAACCCAAACAAACATTGCTTCGCACCCAAAACCTTAAAAAAACCCTAAAAAAACAATCCAAAAACAAACCCAAACAAACGAGATATCAGATCGGACCCAACTTTCCAAAATCTTCGTTATTATCAATGCTGAATTATACCCTTTCGGACTAACCTAAACATTTTTCAGCATACGACCCAAACAAACCCAAACGTCAAAAAAAAAATGCATTTTTATCGCTGATAAGGGGATTTCACGAAAACTCGTCGCAGAGATGGTACTTCGTTTCGAGCGGTGTAACCGAGCGATTAAAGAGGGACGACGAAGGGAACTCGTTGGCGCGAATGTAATGCACGTCGGATATCGCGCGATGTGCACAATTGGCTCTATCCTGCCCGCATCCTTCGTTATTCCTGCGTCGTGTATTCGCCTATAACTGTAAATACACGGTATAGATTGGGCCAAACGAGAATCCTGGTGTATCTTCGAAGCAGCCCTTTTCCCCCCTCCCTTTGTTTTACGACCCTTCCTTTCTTCCCCCTCCCCCTACTTCTACGCCTCTCCGTGATTCCGTTCTCTTCGGAGCTAAACAACCCCTTTCTCTGTCTCTATCTCTTCAACCCCCATTCTCCCCTCCCCACCCTCCGACAATTCCTCCGTCACAGCCCCAGGGCGGCCAGGAGCCACCGGATTTACTGGCTCTCGTTTGCATAATATTGGTTTTGCATTTAACCCGAGATTAAGATTGCTGGAAGATTAACGGGTGGCGGGGGGGAGGGGGAAGCGCGCGCCAGAAGCCCCGCCAGAACCGGAAGTCCTTCGAGGAAAAAAAGGAACGGAGTAACCCGAGCAAGCGCGGGATAGAATTGTTTCGAAGCAATTTACATTTTCTTTTTTTTTTTTTTTAATCACTACCCCTCTAGCTTCACTATCACCACGCCCTCTTTTGTGCGCACGTAATTTCATGATTCAATCGGAGAGGACGAGTCGATGGTTCTTTCCGATTGAATCATTGTTTTTAATTATTGATATTATTTTGTAATGAGGATTTGTTTTTTTTGTTTTTTTTTTTTTTCAATGTTTTTGGCCGTTTTTATTTCCCTAGATTTTTTGGAGATTATTGGGTTCTAGATTATCGCTGTATTATTTATATGCCTGGATAAATGGTAGTAGCCGGATGTGTATGTAATATTTATTAGTGTTATTAATAATTATTATTTATATTTATTATAGTAAAGTAAATTAAATATTAATAATAATTATATTAATAATATTCATTATCTTTATTAATAAATATTATTTATACATCTGGATAAATATTACAGTAACATTTTCGTACGAAATTTTTCAAACAAACCCAAACAATAGTCTTTTTTTTTTTTTTTCAAAATTTCTTGGTTTCTTTGTTTGGGTTTTCTTTTTTTTTTTTTTCGTGGTAGCGTTGTCAATCGTCCAAAATGATATCGCGATGAAACTTCCTATAGAATTTTTCAAACAAACCCAAAAAATAGTCCTTTTTTTTTTTTTCAAAGTTCTTAGTTTCTTTGTTTGGGTTTGTTTGGGTTCTCCTTTTTTTTCGTGATCGCTCTGCCAATTGTTCAATATGTTATCGCGCGTAAAAAAAAGGGCAGCCCCCCCCCCACCCCACCCCTGAGTGGGAATGAAGCCCGAGACGAAAGTCCGTCGTAATATCTTGGCTGGTTCGACGATTCATGTGACGTTTCATGGAGTATCGTCGGCGAAGCGAGATGATGAGCACTTTGAATTGCTCGCGGAATGCGGGCTCTCGCTTTTGCCGGATTCCGCAGGGAGCCGGATAAAAAATTCATTTAATTAAAAGGTCGGTTACTGCTTCAACCTCTCGATGTATATATGACTGCAAGGGACGAGGGAAGGGGGGAGGGGGGGGGGGAGGGGGAGGGGGAACAAACGCGAGGTTTCGCGGATACAGACTCGAAAAAAGATCTCACTCGACGACGTGCATTATATTAAATATTAATTACACCAAATGGGGGAGAGGGTTGGGCGTCCTCGGTCCAATTAAGAATGTCACCGAGTACTTTCGAGCACGCGTGGATATCCGACTACGATAAAAAAAAAAAAAAAAAAAAAAAAAAAAAAAAAAAAAAAAAAAAAAAAAAAAAAAAAACGAAAAAAAAAGTGAACTCGGGAATTATCCGATCGTAATCGGAGCGATCACCGATTAATCGTCGTTAAAATATCGTAATTGCAGGCTCGATTGAATCGAGTAAAAAAAAAAAGGAAAAACAATAAAAATTAAAAAACGAAGAAATTTACGAAACTGGAAAATCTCCAAAGTTGTTTTTTTTTTCTCGTGCGTTTTGTATAGTCTAAAATTGATACCGACGCGTGGAAAATAGTCAAAAAAAAAACAGTAATTAATGTTTAGGGGATTAATATGAAACCCGAACAAAATACGATTGAAAAAAAAAAAAAAAAAAAAAAAAAAAAAAACAAAAAAAAAAAACAAAAAAAAA
>JAPYZI010003729.1:0-20377 GCA_030523105.1 Ophioninae sp. A BG-2022a | reverse complement strand
AACCACAACCTGCACAATTATTTTCAAAATTTTGGTAAATGCCGAGCATGTTCCTCTTAGAGCAAGCGTTCTGCATATACACAATAAATTTCATGCAAAGCGGTTGAATAGTGTGGGAGAAATTAGATTTTGAAATTTCGATGTGGCTAGGATCGTGTTCGTCATTCCCTTAATCCGAGGGGTAACGCATAGTCCGAGCAATAGCGCTCAAACCCATTTTTATTTATAAATTTCGCTACTAATTATAGGTGAACGATAAACACGGTTTACGTTAAAACGTTGGTTGGTGGGTAATCAAATCTTTGTTATTTTTTTTCGTACTTCAATATGAATTATAATTGCGAAAAAGTGATCAATTTTTCTTCGAGTCAACGGCATTCAGCCTGCTGTATCCAACGATGATTTTCTTCACGGCGTTCATCCGGAAACCACAATTGTTGGTGACAATGTAAAGCCACGGAAAGTTTGAACTCGGAGCACCACCAACCGCCTATCCACCAGTGACGGTCATTCCCGTCTGTCGCTGTATCACAAATGTGCGTGGGTGCACACGTTTTCGTTTTTCTCTTTCAGTAACACATTTAATTTCTTAGTAAAATCGGTACATTTTTACAAGGCAACTTATCGTATAATACTTCTTAAATTAATAATGCAGTCGATACAATGGAGATTCGTATTACTAGTAGAAAGAATTTTTCCTTTCGATCTTGATATTTCACTTTCGCAATGAATCCTGTGCAATTCGTTGGGGTTTTGACGGAAAAAAAAAAAAAAAAAAAAAAAAAAACAGTTCGAGTCCAAATTTGCACAGAAGTTGTTTTGTCGTTGTTGTTTTCTAAAGCCATTTCGTGAAATTCGGTGAGTTTGTTTGGATTTGTTTGGGCTATCGTCGATCTTGATACTTTTTTTCCACTCGTTTTTCCTAACCAACATTCTCTTACCATAAGAAGGTACAATACTGACGTGAAATTCGTTGATATTACATCCTCGATTTTTTTTCAAAAATGGCGCGAGCTCTTTTAACCCCCTTTTTTCTTTTTATTCGTTTTTTCGCAGGTTTTTTTTTACTATACTTGTTTGTTTATTTTTTTCATCGAAACACTTTTGTACGGTAAAAAATGTTGTTGGTCGACTGTACGGACGATCGTTAAGACTGCGACCATTAGCAGCTGTATACTCAAAGGATAACCCGCTCTGCCACACCACCGTCGGTGTACACTGATCGACCGATCAGAGTTATCTGTGTGACCTACGGTCGGCTCGTTTTACCCGCGAGAACGACATGGCTTTGAATATTCATCGGTGACTCGCACTTTCCTATTTTTTCTCGGGATTTTTCGAGTATTGATTTGTAAAGAAAAAAAGAGGGAGGAATTATTGATAGTCAGAAAGATTCGCAAGTCGTATAAATGGTATAATATTTCCCTTATCAATGAACGAATCAAACGGAACGAAGCGAATAAAAATGTGGCCACGAGAATGATAAAGGGAAAGCTCGCGATTCACTTTGGAATTGTCAAAAGCTTTGCTCGAAAGAAATTAATTTTCATAACTTTTTTTGTTTTTTGTCTCGTTTATTACTTTCTTCTTTTCTTTTGGCACTATCACCTCGCCGTAGCATTCTTTCTAAATGTTCTCGTGTGCGACTAGTTGATACGGTGGCACACTTTAGCTTGTTTTTTTTTTTTTTTTTGTTTCACTCTTGTTGAACATCACAGCTCGTTCGAACTCCACCGATCGAAAAGGAGATGAGATGTGCAAAGAACGATATATTTTTTTTGTTTTGTTTTTTAATTTCCGGTGAATTTCGAGTCCGCTATGTTTCTGTCTCTTGTTTCGTGTTCACGAGCCAATATTGCGTTGGACGCTTTTCCTCATTCTATCGGTTTCCCTTTTATCGTACAAATCATCACAGGTCGAACTAAAAAATACACGCTCTCCATCTCTCTTGAAGCATCGTTTCAGATTGCTCAATCTTGCCTTCCGGATCGTTTCGCAGCAAATAAACGATTTCTTTTCGTCCTTTGTTTTTCACGTACAATGGAGGCAACTTTTTTTTTTCGTGCCACAATAATTTCGCAGTATTACGAACGAAACGACAAAAAAAAAAAAAAAACGAAACTGTCCGACGTGTTCGAGGGAGCTTTCGAAAAGATTATATTTCGTTTTTCTAAATGCAGGTAGGACTCGGAAAAATCGAAGCGCGTTAGAGCATGCGCCAAAAAAGAAAATAAGAAAAAGAAACCGAAAACAAATTGGAAAGAAAAACATGTATCGTTCGCAAACTTTCGTGTATTCGATAAATTCCTAACGCCTTCTTCACTTATTTTTCATTGTTTTCATTGTGTTTTTTTTTTTCTTTCATACGTCGCTTCTCTTCTTTTCCTCTCATTTTCATCATTGTTTACTTCAACTATATGTACAGGAGTGTTTCGCTATAATAAGTTATATATCAAGTCCTTACGGTTCATTATACACATTACATAGACTTAAGAGATAGCGATAGTACGTTACAGTGGGAAACGCGGACCAAATGGCACCGAAACTCACTATTTTCTTTTTTTTGTCGATTTTTTTTTCGTTTTTCTTTTTCGCAACAAGAAAAATCGCACCGACGAGTCTCGTCGGGACGACGACGTTAAAAACGCAACGTAACTCGTAATTACAACTAATCCTAACTCTAATCACTAGATGGAATCTTTTTCGGGGCTCTTTGGATTGGATTGGAAAAACTTCTCGATTTTCCAGAGCACGATTATAAAAAAAACAAAAAAGAGAGAAAAAGAAACAACACGGGAATTTTCCGGAATCATTCGTAGCTTCTCTTTTCTTTATATATTTAAAAAAAAAAACGAACGTTATCTTTAATGATGATTTTTAATCGTCGCCAAAAATGAACCAACAACACGATTCACGAAAAAGCAAAAATACTTGAGTTCCGCGTCATTCCGTTTTCAATTTTCTTTCGATTCCGTGAATATTGAAAATTCGCGTGACGAGTGACGGAAGTATCAAGCGATAGAAAAAGTTAAAGATTGTAGACGGTGATATTAAATAAACGAGAGAGAGTTTTGTGCCATCGGAATTATTTTCGGATCGTTCGTCGTGTCTCTTTTAAATTTTCATCGTCGTAAAATCAGCGTTCCTTTCTTATTACTATTATCGAGATAAGTTTTATTTAAATTTGGATCTTCACTCCGAGATGAGACGGTCCCGTTGCGCGGGACGTATAAATGCGCAACGTATTCTTTTTTTTTTCTTCGCCACGATATACGCACACATACACACACGTGTTTCCGTTTTTTTTCTTTTTACTTTTCAAATCGGGTCTTGGGGAGAAAAGGGTGTACACTGGAGTTTTGGACAGCGAGAATATCGAATGAGCTACTGAGATTGAGGCTCTCGGAACAATTCGAGACGAGCACGAATGAGGGAACGAAATAAAAAAAAAATGTCAAATTATTTTAAAATTCCCATGCTATTTCTCAATCTGAACATTTTACTTTTCGTTACAAGAAAATTGAACCAATTTTTGTATAAAATACGAAGCAAAATATTATTTTTCAATTTAACGAATTGCGATTTTCAGCCTACTCTCTCGAACGAGTAGAAAAAAAAGTTTGAGTCGAAAAATGAATTTTCGTTCGCCACTTGGTGAAGAAATATTATGAGGTGAGAAGAAACGCCGACGAATTAAAGAATTATCAGAAACGCCCACGAATTAATGAAAATTAAAAAAAAATAAAATTGGAAAACTGCACGAACTGACATAATTCTTATCATCACGTATGTCACTTGTGTGTTACCATGAAAACTGCGATAAAAAATATGAAGATCTTCATCGAATCTCATCGTGGGGCTTAAAAAAAAAAAAAAAAAAAAAAAAAAAAAAAAAAAAAAAAAAAAAAAAAAAAAAAAAAAAAAAAAAAAAAAAAAAAAAAAAAAAAAAAAAAGAAACACGTCACGCAATAATCGAGAAAATTAAAGAAATATTCGTGCGTTCCGAGTGGGTTTTTGTTTTTCTCGATAAATAGAGGAAAAAATGATCGTGAATAATGGACGGGGGAACTGACTTCTAACCGTTATATATACATATATATATACACACACGCACCCTCGCGCGCACACACACATATAATAGTATGTATGCATGTATATCATATGCATGCACAGTAATTTATTATTTATTCAGTCGCCTTTATAGCGACATCTTATTCGTAAATTGAAATTTACCGTTTATCTATAGCAATTTCTTTCGTGGTGTGATCTCGGATCGGTCAGTGTCGTTATACGAAAAATGATTTTTTTTTGTCATTATTTGTTTTTCAATTTCGAAAATTTCAGCTCTCTCCAGTGACGTGAAATGTCGATCGCAATTGTTCCGATTCTTTCGATTATTTTGCGTTACCGGAAACGGTTATTAACAATTGAAATTTTTTTTATCACGATTGCTTCGATTATTCGAAGAGTTTTATTTTCAACAACGCATACAAAAAATAAAGAAAGTATTTCAAAGAACTAGCTATCAGATAAAATACGAAATTAAAAAAAACGTTTACCTCGAAAAAGAGGATACGATTGTTTCTGAGTGATTAAATTTTGCAAGATGTAATTACGTTAGTTTTTGACTCGTTCAATCGGAGTAGATCGATCATTGATTCAATCCACTCGGTTATTTAGATGGTTACGTCGAGTTGCCATTTCACGATACTGGTCGGTTTTCTTCTTATTGAGTTTTAACGATCTCAACCGATCTAACGACATCAAGCGTTTTTTTGCTTACATTGTATTTTTTTGTTTACTCTTTCTCTCTCTTTCTCTCTCACACACGCTCACATACACTTCTCGTTTCCCTCGTTCGTACACGGTACAATTTACAAATTCTACTTCCTGTGTTTTTTCCACTCCTCGCTCGGTTCAGCCTCGTTTTCATGAAATCGAAGTACGAATTGAATACGAAACTACTTAATACGAGTTAATCGCTAATCGCTATACAGATGCTAATCCAAAGATTCTCGTGTTCGCGCACAATTTTCACTCGCTTCTGGGGACGTTGTTCATCATCACTCCTCGGAAAGTCAGGATAATCGAGTATTCCGGTGTATCAGCGTTGATACGTATTCGATTTTATCGCGGAACGAAAGATACATCGTCCGCGTATCGTGGAACGAAAAAAGGAAAAAAAAAGAAGCGACAATCGGCTTTTTCAAAGATCGTGTTTGTGATGTGTACGAAGCCTTGATCCAATAATGGAGATCGTGACTTTTCATCGACTAATTCCCAACGAGTTAGTTCACTCTGAAAAACCTTCGGGATAATTCGTCCCTCAAAATCACAGATATTTCACCGCAGCGATCGCAACCTGTGCAACAGGACTACCATTTTTATTATTATTTTTTCAATAAATCCATACGGATCTCTAAACGATCGAATTCGTGGATCTCGTCGATAGTAAACGCGCTCGTCGGACATTCTACGAAAATTGCACTTTTTAAGCGAGCAACAAAGAATTGTTGATAAAGTCGTGGGCGAAAGTAGTTTTACGCGGATAACAATCGATGGCCCGTTACTGAATAGCAAATATTTTTCCCATCATTTTCATTTCTTCGTTCCAAAGATTGACAAATCACACGAGAAAGAAAAGTACTCGATTGGCCTGATTGGACATGAATTCTCATCCATCGTGTTGGTTGTTACTTTTGTTTTTTCTTGCCCCCTCCGCCCCCCCCCCCCCCCCGCTCACCTCGTCGCATGTGCAAATGTTTAATTCATTCGTACAAACGTACTCTCGGCAGACGTTCGGAAAATTCTCAACACTCGTTTTAATTCGCGTTACTTCGGCGTTGCGTATTTCAGCCGGGCTCTTTTTGTTTTGTCCTCCGAATATTTGTGATTCACATTATCACGCGGCTCGTTAAACGAACAATCGTAAATTCATATATAGATATTTGTATGTATATAAATTTTGATTTAGTAGAATGTATATACACATATATACGTATTTATGTATGTATATATTCTACTAAATTAATTCGGCCCAATCGGGCAACTTTATTATCGACTTGACCGATCGAGTATCATCACTCTTCCTTCGTCTCTTTCATCCTCCGTTGCAACGATCCTTCTACGTGAAAAAAAAAAAAAAACATTTTCACACGAGTTATATTCCTTTAAACTGTTAAGAGACGAGACGACTCCAGACTCGTGAAATTCGACCGGAATTATTTGCCTACGATCTACGAGCTCTTCGCGTTATTATCATTATTATCTACAGCGTGATTCTTTGCGTGATATTACGGGGTAGGCGAACGTCGAGACGAAGAAAAATAGCGGCTTTCATCTCCGATCGTAAACATCATTCTTATATAAAAAAAAAAAAAAAAACATTGTTCGACCTCGTCGATACGAATTTGTCTAATTCGTGTAATTTTTCGATTACACCTGTTTAATTCTCGGATATCATTGTCTTCCCCACATTTTTTAAAAACACTTCCGTTTTTATTTCACGAACTTTTTTTTTTCGTTCTTCCTTTTCGAACGTTTCTTTTTTTCGTTCTTCTTCAAACGAGGGACGATGAATACCGCGAGTGATCTTCGTCTTTGAGAAGAACAAGAAAAATCCGCGACGCTCGAGCCGAAATTAAATCTCGCATTGGCTTCGAACATGGAAAGATTGTGGTTACGTGTGTGTGTGTGTGTGTGTGTGTGTGTGTGTGTGCGTGGAGGTGTATGTGAGGATGTATATGTATATGCGTATACATGCGGAGAGGTTGAACATCGAGGCGGACGAAATTTTGGGGGATTCAAAAGTATTTGTTTGTAAAACAAGAGAGTTGGACATCTCGCAACGCTATTCGTGTATGCGTGTATAAACATGTGTCGTATACAACACACGCGCGCACAAACACACTCACGCGCGCACGCACACGCACGCACACACACACATATATATATAACATTCTAGATAGTCCGTTTATATCTAAATATATTATTGTATACATAAAATTCGTACGAAATATACAAGGAAAATTGTAATTGCCGCGAAAACGGGAAAAAATACAAATCGTTGTTCATTCAATTTCTTGCCACTTAATTATCATCGTCATATTGTGTTTCGCTTAAATTGCTTGGGATAAAGATATGGATAGATGGATTTGCCAAGCGGCCGAGTCAATCTACGATATTGACGTAACCGGTTCGCGTTTCCGTTGGCGTTTCTTTTTCTTTCGTTCTCTTGTTTTTCATTATTTTTTTTTTCCCCTTAAATCCTCAGTTCGTTCTCATATTCTTTCGCATTCAGAGCACAGACAGACACGTACACGATTGCGCGTACTGGCACCAAACTGTTTGCGCTTTTCTTTCGCTCTTTCTCTCTCTCTCTCTCTTTCTCCGTCGCTTCACTCGCTGCGTCTTCGTTTTTTTCTCTTTCTTACGTTTAAGTTCTTTCCCTTCGTTCTCTAATAGTTATAATAAGCTTTTTTTAAAAGTCTTTGCAACCGTTCACAAAATTGCGGTTTGGATATGGTGAGTGAGTTGATTTCTTCTAGTTCTTTTTTTTCCCTTCCGTTCCGTACTTGTTCTTCTTTTTTTCGTTCTTCGTACGATACCTCGAAGTTACACACTCGAGGGTACGGGCATTGGCGTATCGTTTTTCACTTCGCTCCTGCCGTCCCGTCGTTCTTTGCTTCGTCGAGACACTCGACGACGACGGAAATAATCATACTACGCGTCCATCTGATCCTCCGGGTTCATTATGTCCGGGGCCATCGACAAATCTTCCGCCATGTCCTCGTCCTGCCCGGAATCCTGTCCGTGACTCTCCGGATACTCCCGGTCGTCGATTACCTCGTCTTCGTGCTCGTGATCCGTCGGCGCGTCCAACATTTCGCGCTTTATTAACGTCGACAATTTGCCACCCTCGGGACTCTGGCCCTCCTGCTTTATGTGGACACCTGGTTCATCCAAGTGCGACCTGCGGAGGCAACGGATCAGAAACGGTTAAACTGTTGGCTCGGGGGCGAAACTTCAATTTTTATCTATCATCATTTTTTGATAATAAAACGGAAAGATAAAGGAGTCTTCCTGAGTAGACAAACTTTTGTCATTTTGTAAAAGAATTTTATGAGTTACACGGGTCGTTGGTATATAACATTATGATGTCACAATGCGCTCCGAGGACATCATATTTATCATATTTTTACCAATTACTTCGCAGTCAAACACATTGATGTTTTTATGTTTACTAATTTGTACTTTTTCCCGCAAACAATACCGGTTCGGTGATTGAATTAATTGAACTTTGAATCAAATAAAATGGCCGATAAGATCAAAATGTGTATTTACATCAAGTCGTTGTGAGGTAAAACGTGTTCCTTGCCAGGACTGGTGGCGGTCGACGTGCACATCGAGTTATTGAGAAATCCCATGTTCGACTCACCAAGCGCAGCCTGAAAATACTCAAATTGCATTAGACGATTAGTCATCAAAATTTCGTCGACGCGCGGAAGGTGTTTTGAAGTTTGAATACAGTTAAACAGTAGTGGGGACGGGCGTCGATTCGTTCGTTAATTATATCGTTAAAATTCGTTAAGAGGAAGCCGCATTATCTCCTTAATGAATAATAAATTAAATGAATAATTAATTCTTTAACTTTAAAAACTTTTAACCGTCCGAGTATTGGTACCGTTAACTTATAGAATTTCCATCACGACGCTCGCGTGGTAATACAATCTGTAATTAATTTTTCGATTTGAAAAATATATGGCGAATACAGCCGTTCGTCTATCAATTTGATATTGTCCGGTCAAATTTCATGAAATTCTGAAGAGCCGTTTGGAAAATCCGTGGGATTTGCGTTTAGGGTGTACGATGCCTTCTTAAGAAAAAAAAAAAGAGCTTTCTTCTCTAAATTCACGAATGTGATAGATACCTGGAGGTTGGCGTTGAGAGCATCGCTGTACATGGTCGGACTGTGCGTTAAGGTTGGACTCTTCGACGGTACGCCCCTATTTGAATAGACAGAAAAATAGCTATGAGAAAACGAAGAGATGACGATCGCTCGAAATTCGTGACGAAAAACAATGCGAATGACTTTTTTTCCCTGAAATAGTTATTATTATTAGCGATTAAAAAATTACACGAAAGACACATATGTACATAAGTGAGAGAAAGAGAGAGGAGAGTATTCGTTAACGATAAGGTGAGGACATATAACGTGTGCATATATGAATGTATAAATATATAAATATGTAAATGTATAGATACATATATATGTATGTATGTATGTATACATATATATAAATATATACACACGAATGTGTACGTATGTTATCATATTGAAATCATGAGTAGTGTACTGGAGCGTATAATTAATAGTTAAGTACATGTAAGAAGAGGATGTTTATAGTAAATCGACAGATTAAAAATTGTATGAAAATGGACAAATAGAGAGAGAGAGAGAGAGAGAGAGAAATAGAGAGAAAGAGACAGAAAGAAAGACAGATAGATACACAGACAAAGATAGAAAGAGAGAAAAAGAGTCAAAGATAAAACGATTCTATAAAAAGTACAAATATTCTACGTAAATGTATAAAAGAGATAAAAATTTGACGAAAAAATTGGCAAAGTAGAAATATGTATTAAAAGTTGAAGAAACAATTCTTACCGCGTACGCGAAGTACATAGAAATACCGAGACTCGTGGACATTGGGCGACCGAAATTTGTAAAAAACTTTTTTTTTTTTTCTCAATATCTACTAACGAACGCTTGCAGTTGATTCGTCCGTTTCGTAAAAGCACCGCAACGCGGTGAACCCGTACGAACTCGCGAACGCGCTGCGATTCTTTTAACGATCGAAAAAAATGCGTGATATCACTTATGGAAACGTCTTTGGATTACCGGTTACCCACCTGTTAACGACCTTTTTTTTCAAACGGTATACGAATAGTCCGAGCTTTGTTAAAACTCCTCGTCAAAAGTGCAACGATCGAACTTGGACGTGGAGCTTTCGCTCGCCGTCGAACGAACGATCGAAAACCTCGAATTGCCGATCGCCGTTCGTCAGTGAGACGATGAGAAGGTCATGCGAGGAATAAACAAACATTTCCATCGGAGCGTTCATAGAGTGATATCGAGCGTTCGGGCAAGCAAGGAATAAAATATATGCGTAGGAAATATAAAAGAGAGTGCAAAAAGTGTGCAATAGAAAAAATATATATATATATATAGGTATATATATAAGTATATGAAGAATATGTGCAAAGATATAATGGAAAATTCGAAAATTCTATAATTATATAATATTATAAAAATTATAATATCATAATTAGAATATAATTTTCGTAATTCATAATCGTATTATAATATTATAAAAATTCGAGATTATTCTATAATTCTATAATATTGAAATGAAAATATATTTATAATATCATAGTGTTGTACCATTCTAATTACATAACACTTTGTATAATTACATTATGAAAATTCTCTAATTGTAAGAAATCGAAATGATAATTCAATTACGTTATAACGTTGTAAAAAAATGGAAATGACAATTCAATCGTATTATAACGTTATAAAAATTCCATAATTCTATAATATTATATAATCGTACAACAATTATATGTATAATATCTATAAAACGTTGTTAAACAATTGTAGGCTGCCGTTTCGGTGCACGTACAATTGTACGTACGTACGTGCACATGAAAATGACGTTTTATCTAACTATAAGTATAGAAAACAGTAAATTCGACAAATCTATAGTACAAGACGAAAAAAGTCACAAATTATAGGCGAAAGTATGATGAAGATTATTCGACGAGAAATTTTGATGGTTTTTTTGTTTGTTCGTTTTTGGGTACCTGGAGGACAGAAACGTCGATGGGAGACGAATATACGAGTGACGCCTCCTGGCGATTCGTCCGACTTTCATTTTGGTTTTTCCTCTCCGTAAGATTACAGTAACGAGTACACACCACGCACACACACTACACGTTTTACTCATGCGCAATTAGCCTCAATATCGCGCTCGTTCGCTCGTTCGTTCACATCCGCATCATGGGAAAAAATCGCAAAAATTTAAGCAAAGAGCAAAAAAAAAGGAAAAATCGTCAACGGATTCTAAGGATCTAGAAGTTACAGCTGAGAAATGAAGACAGTAACGTAAACCATAGAGCGGCGGCAAATTAAATAATTTTGGAATACCTCGGTTTGCAATAATAATTGAAAACGAGGATTTTCGGTGGGAGGGGGCGGATTAGTGCGCTTTGGGCTCGTTCGTACCAAGGAACAAAGTAACTCAGTCACACGTTTTGCTATGACAAGACAATGAACCCAAAAAGAGAAAAAGAAGACAAAAAAAATATAAAAAAATAAAAAAATTACGAACAACGGCACCGCAAAAGCACCACGTAAGCACCACTTAAGCTCGGCGATATTTCGAGGGGGATCGAGGGGTCGGGACGCTCTGCATTTCTTTCTGTTTATTTTTATCTTATCGTCTTCTTTTTTTTCTTCTTTTCAATCCTTTAATTTTTCTTGTCCTTTTTGTATTGGGATCTGTCAAATGGCGATGTGACGTCTGGTGACGAAAAGTCAAACTATACTTAGGGCAATGCCTTCGATACGAATTATACATAGCCGTGTGATAAAAAAATCAATTTTCTTTCAATTGGAAACAGAAATTTCGTTGAAAATTGACACTCGCGAATATCAAATGCGACGAGAGTGATTTCGAGCGCGCTCTCGCAGCTATCCTGTTTCCAAAATAAAATTGTTTTGGAAATGAGGAAAGCAAAACTGATCGATAAGAGGCTCGGATGAATTTCGCGAAGATTTAGTGAGTGAATTCAGGCGTTAACTTATTTTTACTGGTAAATACGGAATGATACCGAGAACGACAAGTTAGGCTTATTGATGGGAGTACAGTAACATTGCATTCTCCCCAACCCAGCTTTACAAGTGCAAATACATTTTTTAAATATAGCCCGAAGTTTGAGCTTGCACCCTCAATTCTATTGGATTGTTTCGCAATTATAACGGTTGCAAACAATACGCTTCGAAGCTGACAGCACCGACATCGCGAACGCTACCATTTTTGGCATACTTTAAAACGTACTCAGCCTTCAAAATGGCTTCTCCTCTGACAAAATTAGGATCGGTATCATCCTAGTCACAAATAGCACCAATACTTATCACGTGTCATAAGAATTTGCACCAAACTGCATGACTGTTTACGTTCGACAATCCTCTCACCACCACTATGCTTTCTAGGCTCCGCCCATACGACAGATCCCAATAGGTGTTGTTTTTTTTTTTTTCATGCGTGATTTCAGCTCGATCTATGAATCATGAGGACTTTTCCCGTAGCGAAATACCAATCGTCCTGTTGCTGGGCTCTTGCAGGGCATGTTTTCCATTTTTATTTTCTCGTTCACGTGCACCACGTGTCTCGAAGCTTCAAGCTCTTTCGGGGATACTTTTACGATTCTCCTCGGGGTGATTTACCTCACTATAGTGTTAAAAACAAACATTGTTCGATGACTGCATATTTTTAATTGATTCGTTTACAAATGAAAAAGAATTTTCCAACCCATCCGGAAAAAAGTATTAGGAATTCGATTGTAAAGGGAGATCAGAGCGTTTCGATAAATCCATCATTTTTCTCGGACCCAAACACATCTTCGAAGCAATATCTATTTTTGGATTCCCTGGAGTTTCGTTGGGTCGCTTTCGGGTTAATACAATATTAGTTTGAACCCTACAAAAAGTAAGAAGATTTCGAAAAAATCGTTCGTTGCTTGTATCAACTTTAGTCGATTCGAATTGACAAGGAAGGTCAAACGTGTGCTACAGAGATCGTAAATTTGATATAAACTTATAATTGCAACGATATAACTGTCAACATTAAACTTGATACGTATTTTTCTTGAATCTAGGTTTTTCAAAATGGCGCAAACGATCTCTCGATGTCTAATAACCGAATCGACGAATTTGGTATATTTATTTAGTGAAATAGTGGTATTGTTTCAATCCAACGGAATTTCGAAAACGCCAGTAAAAAAGTACTCGTTAGATTTTTACGATTTTATAAACATTTTGTAAAATCTTGTTCACGTTTTGTAAAAGAATAATTAACACTAATTACGCTATGAATATTAATCTTTTTTTTTACCGGATGAGCGTGAAACGTAGGTGTGCGTACGAAGCGAAAGTATTTCGCTTCAGTGAGATAGATCACCTTAAAAATACGTTTTTTCAATTAATTTAAAAACAAATTTCTTTTTTAATTCATTCTAATAATACTTCCGTTAAAATTCATTCAATAAAAAAGTCAAGACGTACAAAGTCCGAATCAAAAATTTCCTCGAGTCTGCGAACAATGGTTTTGAACTGAGATTCTTCTATGAATTCTTTTTCTTTTCCAGCAGAGAAGGACGGAAGTGACGATTCGTGGACCAGGGTTTTTTTAGGGCGGGTTCGATTGGGAGAGAAACAAAAAATTAAGTTGAACCGTAAGCGAAAGTACACTCTAAGTACCAATCTGCCACTACGAGGATATAATAACGCTTTATTTATTTTTTATTTCTTCGATATAATAATTTGACTCTGGTTTTGCAAGCATGGCAATAATTTCTCGAACATCGTATATAACTCTACAAAAATAATTCGTGGCCGGGGTTGGAATTCTACGAGGCAATCGAGGCAGGCATTATGCGTGGAGCAAAATTTTTTTTTTAGAGGGCATTGTTGTAGTTTCTTTTTTTTTGGAATCGGGAGTGAAACGCGATGAGCGATATCCTTGCTGCCCGGAAACATTCGGAATTCGATAATCGGCATCAAACATTGTAACGTTATCGCACCCCCAATTGTTTCAATGTTTAATGAGCTGTCAGTGAAAATGTCATATGATTTCGTACTTTTACGAAGTAAAAATTAATTTCGCACAAAAATAAATTTGAAAAACAACAAAAGACGAAATAATATTGTTGATATCATCATAGAAGAGAAAATTAATATAAATGTTCATACGTATATTTTAATACCAAAAATCGATTAATTTGAAAAATCGTTGATACTTTTGATAATATTTCCTTCGAAAACTGTAGCAATAAAAATCAGCAAATTCTCGTATAACCAAAACGACATTGCGAGCCCTTGAAATAAAAAAAAGCAACTGTTAATTATCTCGATCTTCACACTTCCCACAGATTGTCCTATTTATACGAATAATCTAATCCCAATAGACGCTTCCCACATTTCCTGAATTTTACAATTTTTCCATTTGTTTAATAACCATTTTTTTATATTACATTCTTTGAGAATTATTCGTGTTTTCTAGAATGTAAAAAATATACGAACCACGTGATTACGTTACACTACTCACATATTTGTAAAAAATCAGATAAATTTATTAAATATTTCGTAATTGTATATTTTCTGTAAAATGTGTAACATAAAAAAAAAATGTAGAAAAATATTTTAAAAAGCATTGGTCGTAAAAAAAAAAATGAAGCACGTTTGCTATCCGAGATAGCAGAGAAGCGAGTAAAAATTGATTTTATTTGTTTACGGGCTCGCAACGTTCGAACGAAAAATCCCCATTGAAGAATTCGAGTTTCCCCTCGAGTTTGCTATCGATCTCTTTCCGTCCTAGGGCAGCAAGTTTTAGCTCGTTCGTTTCGTGTTGTAGACAACGACCAAGCGATTTGTTCCTTGATTCGTGAAATGTCATCGAATAAAACATACATATACATATATAACGGTTAATCATATAAACCAATTGAATTTATATGAAGTTCCGTAAATGTACATGTATATATATAAACGTATACGTATATAGTATCACGGATCTTAGGAGAGTCTCGCGTCAGCCAGCCAGCCAGAATTCTAAAAAGTGGTAGTGCTTACTGTGCGGAGAGGTGGGGTGGAGTGGGTGATGGGGTTGGGTCAAATTTCCTGGGACGGCCGCGGGAAAGATGCCGCCGCTTTACGAACTCGGCGTCGTCCACCATCCAGAATGAGCCAAAGTCGTCCTCAAAGCGCACAAAACACTTGTGCAATGATAGATTGGTGCGGATCGCGTTCTGTATACACAGACAAGACCACCAAGAAATAGAGAAAAGAGAGTAAAAAAGAGTCAAAAAATTCGATTGTTTTTTTTTTTTTTTTTTTGTTCCGTTGTCGTTGCTGTTGCTTGTCATTGTTCGTTTTCTTTTTGCAATTTTTTCTCCTCTTTCTCTGCAAATCCGCAGATCGGCTTTACTTTCGATCTTTTTTTTTTTTCGTTGTTCTTTCTTTTTATTATTCGCTTCGTCAATTTTCGTTCTATCCTTTCGGAATGTTTACGAATAAATCGGTCTTCTCACCGCCGCCACCCGGGCAGCGTGTCGTTTGCTTGTTTTTCTTTTTTTTTGTTTTTTTTTCGTTATTCATTATCTCTCTCTTTATCTCCTGTTGTTGCTCCGTCCTTCCGCGACGCGACGCGGCGTCGCCGGATCAATCTTTTCTCTTTTTTTTCTTTTTCAATCGTAGGTACGAAAAATCGGCAGATGAAGCAGATGTAGAAGTAAATATGGAATATATCTATATATGTATAAGTAATATATATGTATATATGCAATATATATGCAATATATATATAATATGGAATATTAAGAGAGAGAGACGTATGTATACATACTTATATAAGTGTGATAATATATAATCACTATAGCGAGGTTCGTAATTGAGAAAGATAAAAAAGATTGTCACAACACCATCACTATACAGAAAAAGTTGCAAAGAAGTGATATATGTGGATTAATATTCAGAGGGGGGAGAGAGAGAGAGAGAGAGAGAGAAAAAAAAATGGTACTCCGTCTTTTTCCTTTTTTTTTACGACTACCTGACTCGTGCAACACACATTTGTATTTAAAATCGTAAAGTATCATTCGGCCTTCCTTTTGGATGTACGCTTCCGTCCACCATTAAAAGAAAAACAAAGAGAAAAAAAAATCGAGTATTCACCGACGTACATTACCGGGAGAGCGATTAATTTCGACGATGGGTAATTATCGTTGATTGTTTCGTTGGGGTGTGCCCCGTTCGGGGTACGTTCTCCTCGTCGAATATCTCGTTTCTCATATCGGGCAGTCGCAATATCTATCGCTACGTTTCTCATCGTCACCTGGATTCGTTGCCCTTCGATTTACGTCGAATCAACGATTTTTCTCACACCTCGTCCGAGTCCCCCCCACTCTACATCCCCACTTCGAGTTTCCGTTCGATTCTTCTATTATTTTTTTGTGTGTGCGTGTTTGTATTTTTGTTTTTCTTTTCTTTTTTGTTTCGTTTCTTTGCTGCTTTCGTTTTCAGTTCTTCGCGGACTCTTACTCCCTTTGTTAGTCGCTGCAAAGCCCGCATGCTCGTTAAAGCGCACGCGCAGGCGCACGCGAACACACACACACGCGTACGCATACGCAAACGTCACGCCGAACGGCCACTCTCTCAACTACGGTTGTCTCACTCGCACGAGTCACTTCCACGCCAAATCAAACTTTTCTAACGTCTTTTTCTCACCCGCCCTTCCCCCCCACCAAAAAACGATACCGATATCAGAAAAAACGTTTGCGGACGCACTCGCGAGAACACGCATACCCATACACGCGCACACGTATACGACAAGGCGGAAAGGGGCAAGGGGCCAATAAAATTATTTCACTATGTTGACGATAGTCTTACACGCACGCAAGACGACAGGCTGTTTTCGTCACTTTGGAAACTTGGAGCACGTCTCGTGCGAACGAGAAAAAGCATTGTTTACAAAATAACGCGACGTCTGTAACGGTGATATTTTTTCGTCCCCCACCCCCCTCCTCCGCCACACCCTATTCACGAACGTGTTCCAAGAATCCTAAGCCTCGATGGGGCACACAGAGACGAGCACGACACAAGCGACGTTTAGTAGAGAGAGAATATATATCATAGAGAGCATATATCATAAATAGCAAATATGTATATATATATATATATATATATATGGTATATACACATATCATAGAGAGAGAAAGAGAAAGATAGAGAAAAAGAACTGTGATGAAAGAAGTTTCGGGGGCTAATGGGGTTTGGGGCGGGGGGCCGACGAAAATTTCGAATAATTAATTGCACGTGCATACACACGTATAAATCGTTTGTATGCAAGCACAGTCATCGTGAATTCGTCGTTACGAAGCGTTGTTAAGAGAGCTGCGGGGCAGGGGGGGGGGTGGATTTTAAGAGCAATTATATTGCTGCATGCGTGTATAAATAGTATTTTTTAAAGAAGGCGATGATGATGACGACGACGACGACGACGGACGACGACGATGACGACGACGATGGCAACGATGATAAACATTATAATTATGACAAACGCAAAGTATACATATATGTGTGTGCACATACATATATTTATATATATAGGCACAATAAACACCAAATTCGTAAATGTATGTAGAAATATACAGAGGCGCCAAGTATACCTAGTGAGAGTAATAAGTATAGAAGAGAAAAATGAGAACTATCGGGCATCGCAGATCGCGTGGGTAATGGTGAGAAAAAAAGGTGTTGTTGGTTTGGGGCTAGACGTCCGTCGAGTGTTATCTTTCGACACGTTACACACATATATATATAAAAACTAATATGGCGGAGCATTCTTGTGGAAAAAAGTACGAGGATTGCAGCGGTATAAAATGTAGAAAAATATAAATAAGAATTCTCTACGAATATCATTTCACATCTATAGAGGGTCGAAGGATTATGGAATTTGGGTTTGTTTGGGTTGGAGGCGCGCTATTTTGGAATTACAGCTGTCGAGGAACAATTTGGTTATACAGATCTAGAGAATAAGAATTGTATATATATATAAATATATGAAAATAGTACGAATATATAAAGGTGAATAGAAAATTGAAAGATATTTAGATTTAAATATAGATAGATATATAAATATGTGCTTTTGTGTATGTATGTGTGTGTGTATTCGTGTGTGTTTCCAGATAGAAAGATAGAAGATAGAAAGACTATATATATGTAGATAAAATAGAAGAAATAGTGAGAAAAAAATATATATACGCGCGTGTCACAGGGGCGTAACGTACCCAGTCGTGCTGCAAGCGCGTTGAGGGCGTCTCTTGTAAAATTCCACTTCGTCCACTGTCCATACGGCCCCTTTCACGTTTTCGACTCGCATGAAACATTTGTGGAGAGACAGGTTGTGTCGCACTGCGTTCTATACAAAATAATACACAGACTAAATAAGCAACGCAAAAACGAACGAAGCCAACTCAATCACGGCTCGGTGGTCGGGCTGTTAGTAGATTTCGTTTGTTTCTTTTTTGATCTTTTGTCCTGTTTCCTCTTTTCAATGTTTTTATGGTCGAGTGTGAGCGTCTGTGTGTGTTTACGTGAGTGTGTTGTGTAGGCGATGTAGCGAACGATAGATGTCGAGGACCAACGAGGGCCAACAAGATTGCTGATTCAGTGAAGTGTTTTGGTGTGTCCGCGAGGTTAGGGAAACGTTGAAATATCCAATTGTTCAACGCGGTCGTATTCGCGGATCGTGGAAACCCGGAACGTCGCGGAAACGGAGATCGCGTTCGAAGCGAACTCGGTACTGCTTGGGGCGACCGCTCGAGTCGCTGCAATCGCGGAAACTTCGCGAATCCGGGCAGTTAGTCCCGAAACACACGACGCAACGCATAAGTGTCGAATATCGCGAATCGCGTTTTACACTCGAAAATGGCGCACGTATTGTCACTGATTTTTGATCCCTTTGCTCTTGCGAACTCGTGTACTCTCTTGAAACGTCGAAAATCGAATAGGCCACGCGCAGAGTTACGAATTGTTGCGGAAATTTCGACGCGAAGCAGGTTAGTCATTGACACCCTTATTCGTAACACTGATTAAGAAAGCTTGCTTTATACGAGATCATACGTGTCGCGATACATTTGAGACGCGTTCGAAACGCATCGCTGATCAGTCGCGTCGAGCCAACGAACGAGTCATTAATTTTGTGATCGAGATCGAGAAATATTCTATATAAACGAAGTTTACGTAACTTACGTAGCCAAGATTGAAAGATGGAGACAGAACATGGGGAGAAGTTGGAAAAATAACGAAAATGGCGAATAACGTTTGCTCTCAAGACGAACAATCGCGTTGGCAACAGGGGGTCTAGTGGCGCCACTGTAACATATTCCATGGGATTTCATTGGCTTACGCCACTTTGTCAATATGGCGTCGGTCAACGTCAATCTGATTGGATGTTAGAGGTTTCAGTTTCGCGTTGCATTCCTCGTCGTGCACAACGATCGCGTCGTGTATAAAAAACGGTTGCATACGAGTTTCAAATTAAATTTTGAAACGGGTTTCGATGACTGTGCTTCGGGTTTAGTTGCGTTGTGCCGTGTGTTTTGGGCTTTATTGCCAAACGGAGAAAAGTGAATTCGCGCTAGATAAGTGTTCTTTTGACGATTACGTGATCAGCCGTACAGCAGGTAAGCAAATGGCGGACTCTTTCGAACATCTCGGTAGTCGAGACCTCTTGGAATAGGAAAACACGCCGAAAAGTTTTTTTAGCTCGAGAATTCGCGGTTTTCATAGATTTCAGTGCAGCAAGTGATTTTAACGAGCAATTGAAACTGTTTTCGAGGAATTGCGTCAATCTCACTTCCGGCAGTTTCCAGACCCGTTTTCACGACCGCGTTTTCAACGCTGCTAGGTTCCGTGTTGCTTCGTAATGTAGTATTCTGTTACTCGAGATGAAACGATAAAACCAAAAGAATAGGAACGAACATTCGTACGCTATTTGTATTCGACGAAAAAAAAACAAGAAAAAGAAAAATTAATTTCTGACAAACAAATAATATGAAAAGTAATATATATATATATATATATGAATATATATATGTATATGTAAAACAATTAATCGAGAGACAGAGAGAGATAGAGAGAGATAGATATAGACACGTTATGTGGCATTCCTGTATCTGTTAATGCAAAGAGCTAGGTGTGTACTAAATTCTATGGGAAAAACAACAACAATTATTCATGCCGCAGGGCTGTAGAAATAAGTTTGATGGTCGAAGAGCTTTCTTTTTTTTTCCTTTTTTTTTCGTCAGTGACTGGTCTTTTCCGTCCCCGAGCAGCGGCCCACTAGTTTTCCGCTGCAAAGTGCTGTTTCCGCTCTGTATCTCCCTTTCGCCACACTCCTCCCCCTCCTTTTCCCCTCTTTTTTGTCTTTCGTTCTTTTTCGTTCCCACGACGCGAAGAAGTCCGATGCCTCAGTACCGATCGAGTATCGCCTGTACTCGATTCGTCACAATCAATTTTCGCTGCTGATGGACAGGGGGGGGG
>JAPYZI010003728.1:0-18196 GCA_030523105.1 Ophioninae sp. A BG-2022a | reverse complement strand
GCACACATACACACACACACACACACACACATATATATATATATATATATATATATATATATATTTACACACATTCATACATTTACATAAATAGATACATACATGCCTACAATTGAATAATATACTTTACGTGTATGTCTCTTTTTCTTTTTTTTTTTCTTAATTTAATATATTTATTTTTTCAATCGTATTTATATATTTATACAATATTTTATACTGCGTTCTCCTTCACAGTTGTATAAAAAAAAAAAAAAAAAAAAAAAAAAAAAAAAAAAAAAAAAAAAAAAAAAAAAAAAAAAAAAAAAAAAAAAAAAAAAAAAAAAAAAAAAAAAAAGAATGAAAGAAAGTTAAGAAACGAAGTAACGTTGATGCAAAGTCGATCTCTTGGCTCTCAGAATGGATATAAATATTAATAACATTGTAACCACCAGGCATCCCACTCCGAAAGATAAACCCTTTCTTTCCCTTCTATCTCCGCCTGTTTCGACTAGAATTTTGTTTTTTACTTCTCTTTATCAGCTCTGCCCCCCTCCTCGCTCTCTCTCTCTCTCTTCACCGTCTCGAGTTTCTCAGCTCGGCTAGATCGCCATTTTCTTTCGTTTCTCTTTTTTAAATCCTTCCTCCTACCCCGTTGTAATTCATTAAATCCCGTCGATCACTTACCCCGGACGCTCATCAATTATATTCCTCGGTCGTTGATTATTGTTTCTCTTCTCTCGTGTGTATTTCCTTTCTCTTCGCTTTTTTTTTATTTTTTTTTTTTTTTACCTTTCGTTTTCACTGTGATAAACCGAATACCGTGAAATACGAGCGAAAAAAAAAATACACGCGTACTTCCGGTTCGAAACCTAGAAAAGCTTTGCGAGTTTTTTTTTTTTGGTTTTTTTTTTCTTTGGTTTTTACTCTTACCGAAACGTTATGTACCGTAAATGAATTTGAATTGAATGAACGGTTTGGTTCAATGCTCGACATTCTCCTCGAACCTCTATTTCTCATCAGATATTGCTATTATTATTATTATTAATATTATTATTATTATTATTATTATTATTATTATATTATTAATATTATTATTATTATTATATTATATTAATATTCAGATAAAGGAAAAAAAAATACGAGAACGCGTATACTTAATTTTCCCTTGTGATATAGATATCGATCGTGCATTACGGCGTGAGAGAATCCCGGGAACCTCGATCTCCAATTTTTGTTGGTACGGTCAAAGTTTGAACAAACAAAAAAAAAAAGAATTTTTCTTTTCCTCAACACACACACACACCTTGTTCCTTGTGAGAAAACAAAAAACGACGAAAATCTGTCATCAATTATTGTATCCGAATTTGTTCGATCTTATACGTACTGCTGCTGCTGCGGCTGCGCACACGCATGGGAGCCAATTGATAGGCTTACGATGATGATCCTTCGAATATTGAAATAACTCGCAAATACTCCGACGACAGAAATGAAAAGAAACGCTAATTGACTAAATTTCACGTTACGAAATTTATTCGCGAAAGAGAAAAAAAAAAGAATTATTATTTTGGTTAAAATCGTGTAATAATTATGATATTATTGTTATTATTGGTTTACTTTTCGGCGTTTCGCGTTTAAGTTTGTCGGTGGACTTTGCGAAAGCCACGGTTCGAAGAGATTCCTCGTTCAAAAAAATCCACAATTTTTTTTTTTTTTTTTTTTTTTTTTTTTCGTTTTTTTTTGTTACTGGGGAAAAAGGGAGCGATGAAAGTGCAAGCTTCGTCGGTTGATAGAAACAAGAGGATGAAAAAAAAAATGTAAGAGCGAATCGTAAACACACAACACAAAAGAAAGTCTCGTGTATCACGAAAACATGTAGTTCAATAAGTATTGCCAACGATAAACTACCTATTTAATACATTTTATTATTACAAAATAACGATCTGTGATGCGTATTTATTTGACCCTCCCCGAACCCTCCTTTCGTTCCGAAAACAAGCGCGGCGCACAAAACTATTTTTTTATTGACAATGGGCTTGTATGTCATTTAAAGTCTACGATTCTTTCATTTTTTTTGGGGGGAAAACGAAATTGCGAAAATTCGACGGTTTTTATTTCACGAAATACTTTCAGTTTTTACTTTTCGGTCTTTTTGATGTTAATTTTTATTTTCGAAGTGCTTCAAACATTTTTGTTTTTTTTTTTTTACGTTTGCCTAACAATGCTTTTCAAAGTGTTCGAAATTTTGACGAACATATTTTGATTCTCGTAATTTCTCATTTGTTAATTTTCGAAATGCATTTTTTTCTCGTCAATTTAAATATTCCACTATTCAGAGTAATTTCAAAGTTACATTCGTTTTTTGCAAAGCCTACAATCGTGCACTAATTATTTGGGTAATTATATAATTTAGTAACATTTCCTTAAAATCTACATCGACTTTTTTTTCGTTTAAAATAAAATTTCGTAATATAATCACTTATGGGGTATTCGCTTCAACTATATCAAGAAAAAATCGTTAAAAAAATCAGAAAACCCAAAAAACCGTCACCCCGAACATAAAATTGCTATTATTATTTTGTCATGATATTTTTTATTGATTGTATTCTTTACCTTATCCAAAAGTACCACTGGGGTATAATAAAACCGATCATCATCATCAACACTATTAAAAACCGATAAATCGCAAAAAAAGTAATCGCTGGTCATTTTGTACATAAAAAAAAACAAGTCGTTTAAAAACTACTAAAACAGAATTATTTATGTAGTTTTGTAATTAAAAATTGCAAAAAATGAATTTTAGCCCTCTATTTGAGAAAAATCGTAATTATTTAATTAATCGTTCGTTTGTTTGGGTTGAAAGTGCAAAATCGTGATTCGAATGATCGCTTCAGGATTTTTTTTTAAATGAAAATGAAAACGAAAGAGTCCTGTGAGGATAAGAAAATTCCGTTCGGAGCGTCCCGAATGACGAAAAGAAGTTGGCAGTCGCGTTCGCCACACACAGCGCTGAGGTCAACGCCACCTTTTTCCGAGGAATCGAGTATGCTTGTCTCGAAGCCATACCACGTACCGCTCGCACGAACGTGGACCTGTTGTCTATAAATTCTTCGGGAGAGGTGTGCTGTACGCAGATTTTCTACGAGCTCTCGAGAGTGCTACCCCTTTGAAAATCTATCTGCGCGCAACGTCAACTCGCCAGAGTCGAACGTCTGCACGTACCGTCCGACCCCACGGTGCAACTCTGGGAAAAACGTTGACCGTCCCAACGCCACTTCCACCGGGGCAACAGCTTTGTTCCACGTTTATTCTCGAATTATTATAAAATAAATATTAAATATTTTTAAAAAGGTTTTTTTTTTATTGTAGTAAAAATGTACCTCGAATTCTCCGAACGATGAAACAAACTGAACAACTCTGATTTTCTTGTATATTCACATCCATTAGTTAATAAAAAAAATAATAAAGAATGTTTAAAGCTGCTTTTGTTGATCTATTATTTTTTCTCAACATTTTTCGATCTTAAATCATTCGACAGAAATCTTTTGACTAAATCTAAAGTATACAAGTTTGGGTTTGTTTGGGTTTAATACAGAATGGTTAAAATTGCTTCCGTTAAGCTATTATTTTTTTTTTTCTAATTCACATTTTTCAATCTGATATCGTTCGACAGTAATCTTTTGACAAAATCTAAAAGTATACAAGTTTGGGTTTGTTCGGGTATAATACGGAATGATTAAAATTGTATCTGGTAAGCAAACGTTTTTTTTTCTTCAAATTTAAATTTAAAAATCTGAAACTTTGCAAGTTGGGGTTCGTTTGGGTTCAACAGTAAATTATTCCCAAAATCTAAAACTAAGCAAATTTATATTAGTTTCCTTGGATTCAACAAGCTAAAAAAAAAAATTTAGTTCGTGGACCTTTGTAAAAAATCTAACAATATGGAAGTTCGGGTTACCCCATCTCAATCGAGTAACCCAATTGTATTAATCTTTTTGTCAAGATCATTCTCGTATTCAATAAAAAAAAAACACACACACACACACACACGATAAAGCTGATATCAAAGAAAAAGTTTGACTTTTTTCCTCGCAACAAACCCAAACAATTAAGATTATCATAAAATAATGATAATTATCAATTGAGCTTGCACAAGAACGAGAATCGAGGATACGTTTGATCGAGCCAACCTTCATAGCAGCATCAATATCGATTTCCTCAAACTTTATTTCTCAACGAAAATAATTGCAACAAATGATTGAACATTAGGATTCTCGGAACGTCGAGCAGGAAGTTGAAATCGCTCGACACGGGAGGCGCCTTGGAAACGTTAATTTACAACGACTTGCTCGCGCGGTATCTTTCGTTTATAATCCATTAACTATTCGGTCCTTTCCGCTCGAGTCCAAACAAATCTCGTAGCGCTGACGTCACAAGGACGTACGGCTAAATAGTTACGACGTTCAGGCACGTTCAAAACGTTTCGAATTAATCCGTCGAGGTGAATATCGTGAATGTATACACGCGTCTCCCCCCCCCCCCTTCTCCTCCTTCATCGCCTGAGAAAAGAGCCGAGAGTTGCCGAGGAATAAACACAAATATATACGTCACGTTGACGTATCAAAATGCACACCGCGCGATATCGTCGTACGAGAGTGCACACGCGTACATATTTATTCTCGGTTCCATGAAAATCGATGTGGTCTTACTGGTAAACCATATTGAATTGGTGGATAACGTTCCGACCCTTGAGCCAACGAGTCGTTTCTCTATGAGCCCGTTGTGCCAATTCTTCGAAATTTTAAACAACGTTTTTATTGATTATAATAATATTTAGAAAATTGATAAAAAAAACTATCGTTGGAATCTACGTGATATTTGTTATTAATATAATTTTTTTATCGCTTTATTATCAATAGTGTCCGTATGGTGGGAGCACCACTAATACACGTGCGCATCGCGCAACTAAGTAAGTCCACTCAACAGGCGCGTCTGATTGGCTGCCATTAAAAATTAATAACAATTCAGGGGTTGATCCGGGAACCGTACATACTTGTATCAATCCACTGGGAATTTCACCCCCAACCCCCTATTTCACGGAGAACATTCCGTCATGGAACACCCTGTATATATATATATATTTGATTTGATTGGATATATATATATATATATATTTCTTATTATTTTTCATTCGTATATTCAATAATTATTTAAAAATGCGTGTTTCAACTTGTTTATTTTAATATTTATTTTTCGTTCGAAATCGAGATAATAACAATGGGAAAAAATCATAATTATTAAAAAAAAAAATTGTTTTAAAAAATGCTTCAGAGTTTCGATAGATTCAGGCCAACGTTATTACGGAATTTGGAATTTGTTCACGGAACACGTCGTATCTCACAGTCGTCGTTGAGCAAAGCTCGTGCGGTGTCATCAGCGAGAAGACGCACTATATACCACGATTATGCTCTCCCGGAGCCACAAACGCCGAATGACTCGCGTAATGAAGTGATAGGCTGTCGTCTCTATTGCCCATTAACCACTGAGTTACTCCGCAACGGTTTCCGGCGAGCTCAACCGCTACGGACATTATTATTGTTATTTACATTCATTTTTTATCATTAAAACGGGTGAATTTTCGTGATACAATATTTCGCGTTCATCAAGCGCGATTCCGGAACGATTTTCCTTAACGAAACGATATTTTTCTTATTTTTCAATTTGTTTTTTGCTATTTTGTTTTTTTTTTTTTTCGAAATATGTTATCTCGTTTGCTTACAATTTTATTATTTTTCTGTTTCATCATTATTACGTAATTTATTATTTGTATTATTATTATTATTTCATTATTAGTTGTCGCTTTCTTCCAATCAGCTGGCTGACGAAATCTTAGAGTTATTAGAAAATTGTTTTTTCTTCTTTTTTTTTATACGAGTGATCGATATCTGTTATCAATCAAAGAATTATTGAAAAGTGCCTCCGCTACGTTTTGTTTCCTTCTGGGAATTGAAAGATTGTTGAAAGTATCCTCTGCGTGATGTCATCGCTGACACACAGTCGTTGACTTTGAAGTGCATTGTTCAGCGTCCGATATACGTCACAATGATCAGATTCGCGATTATCCTATCGAGTACAATCGAGAGTAATCCTTACGCGAATTTATTGAACGTTATCGGTAATGACATATTTGGTGCACAAGCAAGGATAATTCCTTGGGGCGTGCGCTGGAATTTTATGTAGAATTTGCAGCCGGAGTCGTACTTCGAACGACGATTAATTGCTACACATGAGGATAAAAAGAATAATTATCGAACATAGTTTTATCGAAGAATTTCACATCGTTCGAAGATTGCAATATTATTTTATTTTTTTACATGTTAATGTTACTTGGATTATTTTACAGTATTATTTCTAGGATTTGATTATTAACAATATTAATTTTCTACAATATATATATACAATAAATATTATTATTCCTAGAAGTGAATAGAATAATTCATTTAATCACATTAATTATCCAAATTATTATTTCTAGAATTAAATCAAATGATTCGATTAAATCGTAGTCGAGATTCATTTGAATTTGTATAAAAAAGGTAAATTATTAATTTTAGATTGAAGGTTGCAGAAACAAGTATAAATGTCAATGTAATACCATAGCATTAAAAAAAATAACTATGTTTTAAAATTAAGGCATTGTCTCGACTAATATGAATTCGCATTTGAAATAAAAGAAATTCAGTAATTAGAAATCGAATTGTTTATAGATTGTCGGTTGCCAAAATTTGTATTTAAATTAATATAAACAACTAGCATTTTTGAATGTAAAAATTAAAGTTTACAACGGTAAGTTACATCGCATTTGAATTATATGAGTTATGAAATTGGTGAATACGTTATGATGAAACGTAATTGATTAATACGTTACGATGAAATTGTAACGATCGACAAAAAGGAATTGGAAAATCTTTTCAATTACGAAAAACGATGAATAAAAAGGTACCAAAAATATAAACGATTTTATTTTTTTGTTGATGTTGGACGTTTGTTGGACGACACATCCGCAAGTGTCGTCGAGTTAACGTCCCGTGGTACCGCGTCTACCGATTAAGTGGTCGCGTACATATGTTGTCAGACAACAACTTGTGCAAGTCCTTGGTCAAAACTCGGAGACTTCGGCTCGTCGGCCCTGACCGTTCCGGTCTCATTGCTTCTCACGCTTATTGCAATTCTCGGCCCTGCGCGTCTACCACTTTTACCGCTTAACGATGCACCGAGAATCCTTTTTTTTTTTTTAACGAAAAGTGCTTGCGCGAGCACCCACGTTTTCCACCGCGGTGAAGGTCTCCGCGAGATTCGATCGTTGATCCTTCGATAAAACTTGCGATAAGAAAAGTCTTCAACAAATTTTACACTCGCATCTTGAGGGCATTGAACATTTTTTTATTTGCCCTCTTGAATCACGCGGGTACGTGGTTTCTTCTCTGGTAGTTGCAGTTTTCGATTATCACTTAATAACAATTGCAAATCGCAAAAATAATTAACTTTTTGATAATAAATATTGATCCTTTTAACCCCATTAGGAAAAAATGACAAATTGTTGAATTTAATTTAATCCTCGATAAAAATGTATTTTCAAAGAAGTTATTTTAATGATGATCGAACTTGAGGAACAAGTATTGAAGATTTTTTAGATTTTTTTAAACGCTGATTCTACAATTGTGATTCCACAATTCAACATTTTTTGACAATTCGCTTGTTCAATTTCACTACTTTCATTTTAGGGTTAACCCACCGTAAAAAATTGCGAATTCCGAAATCACTGTTGCAAATAAAAAGAATATTTATCAGTGTTTAAAAAAATCGAAAAACTGTTCAATACCTATTCCTCAAGTTCGATCGTCATTAAAATTACTTATTTAAAAATACATTTTTATCGAGGGTTAAATAAAATTCCAAAATTTGTCATATTTACATAATGCGATTAAATGGATCAATATTTATTGTCAAAAATCTAAATTAGAAAATTAGAAAGATTGATAATTAGAGTTATACATTTTCGTAATAACGTTTAGATACGCGTCCGGACTCATAACTAAACGGATTGCGGTAAATAAAAAATTTTTAAAAATGTTTAAACATTCCAAAAGTGTTGAATTTTGAAAAGCCCACCGACATATCGAAGGAGGAAAGGCTCGAAGAAAAAAAAAAGAAACTTTTTTGAAAGAAGAGAATTTTGAGGGCCACGTAGATATACCCAAGAAAAAAAGAAAAATGGCGTCCTCGTGGCCCTCCGCGAAAGGACAAGGGGGCTAGAGGGAACACCAGAGAGAGAAAGAGAAAGAGAAAGAGAGACAAGAGATGCGAGAAAGTCCCAGGAGAAAGTGAGATGAGTATACTCGCAGGAACTCGAGTGTATAATGGCGAAAGGGAAAAGGGGAGAGGATCGAGGAACACACCACGATGGCTGCTGCCGATGCTTCGGGCCTGGTGCACAGTCAAATGTGTATTCTCGGAGATCGAGAGACGGGAAGGGGGGAGCTGGGCCACGGCAACAGCATCTTCGCTAGAGAGGGGTCCGGGCTGTCTCTCGGGGGACTTATATAAGAAAGCAAGATGGCAACCGGTTGTCCGTGAGCCCCCCGCTTATTTGCACGTTTCTGTCTATTTTTCTCCAAGTCAAAACGAAAGAAGAGGGAAGAGAGGGCGCAAAAAAGGAAGAAACGTGCGGGAATAAGAAAAAAAAAAAAAAAGAAAAAAGAATCGACAACCCTCCCGCCTCACCGCTCTCGAGACTTCGTGGTCGCGGTTCTCTCTTCGGTCTACCGATGCGTTTGCCGAGCCGGTTATGTGTCTCGCTCGAATGATACATTTTTGTAAAAAAATAAAATAGACAAAAAAAAAACAATGAACCTATCTGTAAAAATATGTATTCTTTGAAGCATCGATGTTGATGGAAGATCTTAGGCGAAATTTGTATATGCTTTGCCACCTTCGAAAAGAGTAATAGCAGTAATAAGAAGAATCCTTAGAAAAATAAGAAATAATAGTGAAGCTGTTACAATTAATTGTTTATTCTTAAATATCCAAGGAAAATACAGTTGACATTTTCATCCTAAAATCTAAAACTAATTTTACAAACGGGTGCTCAAAAACGATTAGAAAGAAAGCTTTGACTATCATTCGAACGGTTATAAAATATTTGTTGGGAAAGATGCTCAAGGGTAGGATTTGAAGATTAGAATCTTAATCGTAAAGTTAAGGCCAAGGATTTACAAGTTAGAATATTAATCTTAAATTTAAGACCCAAGTTTGTAGATTAGAAACTTAATTCTGAAAGTAGCATCAAGCTTTGTATATTAGAATCTAAATCCTAACCTATAATATTATATTTTTAAAAAAAGTCCTAGCAAGCACCTCTTAAACGCACTAATTTTCGAAGTGCCAATAAATTGACCAACCGAAAGGCGACTCTCGAATGAAGACGTTACATCGCGTTTCCAAACGGATCATGAACTGGACACGCGAAATTATACGCCGACGCAACGAGCGCTCACGAAAAATATTACGCTTCTCGTAACAACGCAACAAGGAGCGTCCGAATTTATCTCCTTCGGTGTGAGAAAAATAAGTCACAAAATAAGCAGATGAAACGAGAAACAAATTTTGTATGTTCAGTCCGTGACGCAACGTCGCGCGTACGAGCTATAACATTTTTTTTTTTCAACATCCTCGTGACGAGTCATCGACAGTGTCGTCGTTTATACTCGTAGTGTGTTTGCTCACATGCGCCGAGGTGCGAGGGAATATTCAACTGCGCGTTGCGCTACTCGGTTCAGGGCAGCGAAAAAAGTTTTTTGAAATAAAGTAAATAAATATCGCAAAAATAACATTAACGCGTGGCAGGTTATGAGAAACGTTAATTTCAAACGATACGTTATCGTCGTATCGGCAATACCAAACGCGCATGACTTTTCGGAAAATACGTTTTTCATTGTTTCAGAAATTTGTTTTTCATTACCGTGAAATTAAATTTGTTTCGAGAATACGAGTTTCTGTGTGTGTGTGTGTTTTTTTTCCAATTTTTTTGTCATTGCGAATTTTTATAAATCGATGCTTTTCTTTATAATTTTATTTTTATATATTTACGCGTATCGTTATATATTAGGGCTACCGGAAAGTTCGTTAAGTTTCTACGACAACAATTTTCGACACGCAAGCACATATATATTTGATTATACAAATCGCCCTCAAGCTCGTCAAGAAGTAATTTATAATAATGGAAATTATATTATTTAATCAAGTTTACTGAAGGTAAGAAAATTTCGTATTTCGTTTTATTCCAGAATCGGACGAAACTTTTCGGTAGACTTGATATGTATATATATATTTTTTTGTTTTCAATTTTACAATTTTTTTATAAAAATAGCTTTTCGATCCATCACTATCGCCTAACCCCTTAAAGACCTTCAATCTTAAGACCTTACTCGGTAAGCCGCGAAGTAAATAAATAAATAAAATAAGACAAAACGACGACGAAATGTTTGTTCTATTCATGAAGGAACTTGCGCGAACGAGCATCGAGAACTTTTCCTCGTTTTCGCTGGAATCCTCCAGCTCCCCATGATAATGTCTTCTGTCAACGGCACTCGGCAAACTTTATTTTTTTTTGCTTTTTTTCCTCGATGTCTGAAGAAACGTGACGATTCGATGACAAGCCTAAGAATGAGGGAATGCAAAAAACGATATTTCTTTACCCTCGGCAAAACTGAGATTTCCCTAAGAAAAAAAAAACGTTCTTTTTGGAGAAAAACGTCTTTTTTGTTCGATATTATTGCAAGGTAGTCGATCTGATTGATAGCTACGGCGTAAAGAAACTCGGTTCTACTTAGGCCGGCTGGATACTCCGGAGTAGCGAATTAGACTTTTTCGTTCGAATCACGCGCCCGATGGTCGAGTGCGCGCTTTTGATAGAGTTTGGTCACGATCGCGCTTGATATCGACCGAGCTATCCGTACGAAACGGTACGTAAAGCTCGCAAACGTTCAACCTAAAATCCGAAAGTGAACGTTAATTCACGCGAAATGTGTAATGTATATGGAGGGAGCGAGAGATTGGCCGGAGAGGGGGGAGGAGGAGAAAGAGACGGAGAGAGAGATGATGATAGATTTTATTACGCCCTAGTAAAAAAATTTCTCGCAATTCAAGATGATAATAAAAAATATTAATAAAATAACGATACAAAGTTTATCAAAATTAATAACAAAAAAACGCAAAAGTGAGAAAGAAGTATATTAAAAAAAATAAATATCCCTGTGTATGGTCAATTTTTATATTTTTTTCGCCTTTAGGAAATGATATCTTAAATCAATTTTCAAGATGTTTATTCAATTTCAATAATTTATTACGGAATAATTTATCCTCGTGCAGTTAGAATTATTTTATTGGAACTTTACATATTTTTATGAATATTTAAGAAAAACATGTGAAGATAGGATGTTGATAAGTTTCCGAAAATTAATTATTCTACTATGATTTAATTATTCAATTAAAACGAAACAGAACACGAGAAAACACGTCAACTTTTTAGTTACATCTTTACGTTAACATATAAAAATAAAGTGATCCCAATTACGTGAAAAAACGAGCCAAACGAATTTAATTGAGATTGGAATCGAGAGTTTATTAAACTAAGCAAATGAATAAATAATCCCATTGACTGAGTAAGAATTGCGCAGTTGAAACTTTTTCCTTACCACATATCTGTATAAATAAATATCTACATACCTAAAAAAGTGAAAAAGAAAATGACCACCCCAACTGTGAGAAACAACGACACGAATTAAATTTCTCGTTTTATTACGTGCCTAATATGTGGAGCCACGCGCCCTCTCTATGCCTATGCAATTGCACGTACGTGCATAGACACACGGAATCTTTCAGCCGTGACACAATTGCATCAGACTACGTGAACATTCGTTGTACAGCTGTGTACCGCGACTATACTCAATGGATCATTGAAATGCTTGGAAGGAAAAGAAAAGAAAGATCGAAACACGCCTAGTGGTGGGCGTAATTTCTCGCTCCTAGCCTAGTTGAAGCGGTTCAGTACTTGGATGGGTGACCGCGTAGCGGTTTATTTAAAAAATAAAATGACTTTTTATATTTCGCGTTTTACGTACATTCGATTTTCAATTTTTTTTTTTTTTTTTTTGTTGCGTTGAGGCACGTGTCACCAACGTACGTTGAAATGACGAGCCATTTTGCTTATTCGCTTGTTTTTGATAGATATACAGCTTAGACGTGTTTTTATGTACTTGGCGATTTGTTTGCTATCGGAAGTGATAATCCACCTGCTCACCCATCGTTGCTTGTTCGTGATTGTTTTGCCGACGAATCAACACCGTTATCACGCCTCAGTTACCATATTCACCGAACTTCGCCCCCTGCGACGTTTTTCCGTTTCCAAAACTGGAAAAAGACACGAAACGATGGAGATTTGCCACGATTGAGGAGATAAAGACCGCATCGCTGGGAGAGCTCGAAGCGATACCAAAAAACGCCCATCAAAAGTATTTCGAGGATTGGAATAAGCGCACAAGTGTATTATATCTGGGAGGGATTACTACGAAGGGGACAAAATAGATATTGATGAATCAATAAATATTTTTCGCGAAAAATGAAAAATTCTCCCGCGGTTTTCTCCGAATTTCCCGGTGCCCTCCTGAGCAAACGCAAAAGTTAGAGAACCGTTGTCAAAACTTAGAAAAACGAGTATCAATGATGTCTTGTGTACGGGTCGCGTGCTTTTACCAGTTTCCCCGTGCCCCCCTGCGCAAACGGACAAATCCGTGGATCGTTTCCGAGACTCAGGAAATTGAGGTGGCAGGTGCGAGCCGAAGAGAACACGATATCCCCAAAAAGGACGCCCGAAGGGGCATTAGAAATAGAAGAAGGGAGCGTTGGAAGAGAACGAAAGGAAAGAAAAACGTTCTCTCAGGCGCACACGCAAACCGCAAAATATAATTGAAACTTTTGGCGACTTCCGGTTTCAACTGCCATTGAATTTTTATCACCACTTTATACTTATTCTTATTTATTAATCTTATTTGGACTGATTATTTTTGTTTTCGTCTCTTTCGTACCGCGCATGCGTTAGCCGATTAAACAAGTTAGCCGTGATTATAGATTCGAGCGCGAACGCGAATCGTATCGAGAAAAATATAAAAGTCAAGAAAAGGACGAGACGGGCGCGCGTGTGTACGTCGCGTGTGTAGATTTCACGTGATTCATGATGATCCATGAGGAAGTTCATGAAATTACGAGAAATGCATAAATCCACGCGCATGCTCATGGGCAATTATAATTTATAGCCGACAAAAATATGAAAGTCCTTTCACTTCGAGCGTCGAATTCCATATAACGTTGCGCCTTTTAGTTTGGCAGGTAATGACGTTCGCGTACGAGGGAGCCATGCGAAACAGTGACAGTCGTACAGCCTTCAGCCTTCTTCCAACGGAATAGTCAAATGAAAGACCTCAACGCTATACTTTGTAAATCATACGTATGAAAAATGACAATATAGGGGAATCATTTTTCGAAGCAATTTTCACAATTTCTTTTCAGCTGAGAAAGTATTCCTCGTATCTTGTTTTGTTTAAAAGGCTAGGTTATTATAACGACTCAAAAACTAGGATTTGTGAAAACATTTCGTTTTAAAGGAACAGGAAAATGATTTTGTGATTATCACAAAATCCCTTTGTAAATTTGTAAACTTTGTAAATTTGAAGCAGGATTCTGTTTTAGATGGTCGAAAAAAATCTTTATGAATTTTTTGTGAGATTATGAATAAAGATATTGATGTAGAATTTGTTAGGCTTAATAAATACACTCTTGAAATATATGTTTAGGAAACATGTTGTATATTTTATGCACTTTTAACATACGAAAACACTATTTGAATACAATGGCCTCGATTAGTAGATAGATCTGCGTTGAAATCTCAAAAATGGCCTATCTAAAAAAAAATTGAACTTCCTTTTAATCAACGCTTAATCAGATCATTTTCATCCAATTTTTTTCCATTTTTTTCAAAGCAGAATCCTGCTGCACAGCAAAAACAATGTTCAAATATTAGATCGACAAATCTTATACTTGCAAACAGTCGTAATCGTTACCATGCAGAAAAATCCTCCGACCGTTTCGTTATACCTGAGAAATGGCTTCATCAATATTTTTTTCTTTCTTCACGTTTAGCCAATCGGAGCTATTTTTTAAACAGGTTTTCAAAATGTGAAGGTCCCTGTATCCTCTTCAAGGTCATTATTTTCTCATCGCCGTTACTCGCGAGTGAAAAATATAACAAAGTCCATCTCGGTTTGGCGTCCGACAATATTTTTCATCTTCTCTCTCTCGCTTTCTGGTTGCGCGAGCTATTCTTTGACAGTGCCAAAACATGCACACGGAAGACACTTGAAGCTTTGTACGGACGCACAAACCCACGATGCTTGTTCCAAGTTCGATTCGCGCGGTTTGGCAAATATCCCGAAATCTCACGAGCCACCCTGTGCACCACCCTCGCTAATTTTAGTCCCTGTACTGAATGAGACAGAGCGCTTGTTTCGAGCTTGAAGCATTTTCGGCGAACCCTCACATGAGCCACGTTTCCGCGGTTTTGGCTCACGCTGTACACTCACTAATATACACGTTCCTCGACGACGAGGTGAGAATGTGGATCCTGAGGTCGACGGCCTCTTTCCCTCTCTCTCTCTCTCCGTCCCTGTTCCTCTCTTTCCCTCCCTCCTAATATTTTTTTACTCTTTGCTTTATATATTTATACAGTTTATTACATCACTATTTAATTTCTTAATTACTTCGTCATCTCTTTACCTATTGTATTGTTTGCTTTGTGTAGCTTATTTGTTTTCAGACATTTTTTGTTGTTGTAAACTTGCACCTATGTTTGCTCAAAAGTTTGCCCTAGGGAATAATACACTTGTTGAGAATATACAATTTTTAATAAATATTTCAATAAAAATCGATACGTAATAAAAATGTTAAGATTCGTTCAGACAAAGTTTATGATAAATGCCAGTATGTAATATCGGTATGTGGAACGATATATGTACATCACGAGGCCGAAGTAAATTCGATGGACAACACGAGCAAAAGTTCGTCGATCTAAGCCGGCGCGACCATGACCTCGTAGAGTCTTCGAGAGTTTGAAGCTTCAACATGAAATTCTCTCGGTTTTAAAAACTCTATATATATGTACCCATGAAATATGCATTCTCGTCGCGATACGGCGATTTTTTTTGTTTACTTATCGAAAATTTATGAGACGTTTCCCGCGCGCTTCTATGTTTGTCCACGTATTTTATATTCAAACATATAATGCATAATGTAAACAACGTTTTGTTAGTCAAATTTTTTCTCAAACTAATATTTCAGCAACAATTTCTTTTTACATTTTTATGGTTGAGGGAGAACGTTCGAATTATGGGGTTTGACTGTTGCGGATCGAATCGTTTTTTTGTAAATAGTGTTTAAATCATAAACGATAATTTAACTATTTTTTAAATATTTGTACGTACGTCAAAAACATTATGTACCAAATTGAACTGCGTAATGTTGATGATCAACACTATTGTACACGATCTTCTGAAAGACCTGTGAACGTGAGAGGTTCAGTTTTGTAGTTGGTTCTGATGAAAAATAAAAAAATTATTAATTTTTGTTGGAAATGGATAACATTGGATATATCTTGATTGGGATATTTTCGTTTTCGTACTCGAATCGTCGATGAAAAACTCGGATTTTATTGTTCAATTCCTCGAGGAAAGGGCGATACGAAACCGGCAAAGCTGTAAACGTAAAAATCAGGAATTTAAAAAAGACACGCGTATACGTATATGACTTATTTATATATTGAATAACCGTGAGTCGTTGGATAATCATAAAATTTAATGAACGCAAATATACAAACAAATATATATATATATATATATATATATATATATGCTGGCTATAGTCGTGTATATTAATTATATTCATTAGCATTGCATTCTCGTATAATTGATATTTTGCATATTTCTCCACTGAGATCGTTGCGAGTCTTCGTGAGGAACGACGGGAAAAATTTTCCTCTAATCTTGCACCACCACAACAAAATTCTGAACAATAGAAAAATAAAAAGAGTTCCGCGTGTACACCAAGTAATATTTCTTGAACGTTTAATTATTCAGTCGAAGCTTCCGTAATTCATAAATTTTATAAATATCCAGCGCTGCTCGAATCTTCCAACGTCCCTACCGAATTCTCATTTAATTTATGATTTTTAATCGACGAAAGCGCGATGAGGTAAAAATCATGGAATTTTTTGTAGGCGAATTCTTCAGCGGAGATTCCGAGTTTCAGGGGAAACGTCGCAGGCGCACTTTACGACTTTACAGGAATAAAAAAAGTTTCTGTTTTTTATTTTTTTGTTTTTTTTTTTTGGTTTTGTAAGAGTGAGTAAGTGGAAAATTGTTGGGCGATGATCGCTGTAGCGTTTCATCGAAAATGTTGCACGGCCTCTCTCTTCCACTCTTCATCATTCCCTTCCATCCTCCAAGGAGATTCTCCCCTCTTTAAAAAGAGGCAAACTCTCTTTCTCTCGCTTCTGCGCAAGAGTCAAGGAGAGAGAAAGATTTGTGGCAGTGGCTGAAGACATTTTTGCCAAGTGACACTTTTGCCCTCCTCGTCGTTGCACCTTCGCTCGTCCCCACGAGCCACGAGGGTTTTGCGGCCAGCCAGGCACTTGTCTCGCGTATTCATACCGGGAAAGAATAATGCAAAAGGCAGAGTGACTCGTGACTCATTGGAAAATATGGAAACAAATGAGCTAAAGGGAGATCTTGGAAAAGAGTTTGAAGAGAGAGTCAGAGAGAGGGAGAGAGAGATTGGATACGTCACACAACGTATTTTCGTACTCATCTCTCGAACAAAGAATATCCTTGGCTCGATACTTTATTCGCAACTCCGGAATACCCGTCATTGTGAAAACGTACGAACTCACGAAACGTCGAAGAAAATGTAATCCCCTCTCGAGATAAGGTTCGCATTATTCCGATGATTTCGCGAATCGAATCACCTCAAAGTATGAAAAATATCACGTTACGATAAACACGGATGTATCGTTATTTTTGCCTTCATCTTGAAAAATGACACGACCGAGAGCACAAAATCCGCTTCTGTTGTTTCAATAGAACATCGAAAACGACATTTTTTGAAGCAGACGAAACAAAAATCTCAAAGTTAAATATAAATATAAATAAAGTTTTATGAAAAATAAGAGAAGTACACATGAAAAAATAAGTTATAAAAAAAGACGTAAAATACTGCGCGAGCCTCAAAAAAACATACGACTCATCAACTCGTCGACAAGGATAGGTCGACAAGGATAAGGGGATTTTAAAGACCCTCGACTTGGACTATCGTCGAAACAGTCGGTTCCGCTGATAGGAAATACTATACGTCTACCTATAATTGACTCTAAATGTTTTATGCATTCATGTACATATAAATAGGCGAGGTTCGAACTCTACCAGCGAATGTCAAGGGGCAAAAGGGAACCGCGAAAGGTCTTCAGCAATTACTCTCCGGTTACAGTAGTAGAAGTGGCAGTGTGTGGTCGGACCGGAACGTCCAATTGTCGTGGCTCCTGGCCAACGTCGATTTCCATATCCAGACCATACCAGAGATATTTTTACGTACTCCGTTGCACGTGTATTGAACGTGTACACGTTGCTTCGAATTTGATGCAAAGATGGAGAAAAACATTTCTTCGTATCCGAATTTATCGAATTTAAAAAATTCCATTAGCTCAACTTCCGCAATGATCTTTCGAACTGACATTAAATGAAATATCCTGGTTTCATAGTCGTTGTTAAATTGAACAACCAATATTAATTATTGGTTATTGGTTATCCAATGGCTTGGTCAACCAGTATTAATTATTGCCTGTCTAATGGGTTAGTTAACCAATATTAATTCAGAGATTACGATTTTTCCAACTAAAAATGCTCGATAATCGAAACGATCGAGATTCAAGAGAAACTTTATTTTTAATGGCCCTTAAGGAAATGACGAACCCGTTGGAAACTTTTGACGCGACACCTCGTTACCTCGGTAATGACAATTTTGGGATTTTGCCCTGCGAGTAACTACCGACGGGTGGCGC